>JAPSES010000124.1:8772136-8795512 GCA_029822895.1 Maxillicosta whitleyi | reverse complement strand
CTCGCTCCACTTCTCTCTACCCTCTGCTCCTCTTCTGCGTGTTCAGCAAGATTGCAGACCAGTGGGAGCTTTCCCACCTCGCTGTTAAACATTGCCTTGCTCTCTTTACAACCAAAAAAAAGTCAAATGAGGAACAGGGAACTTGATTAGTGACAGAGAACCGGGGTTAAAAGACTAAAAAAATTTTCTAGAAGTAGGTATTTTTACCTGAATTTTGAAGTATCACATTAGAAGTGTTTAAGAAAGAGACCAAATTTCTCATTTTTGCTCCCGAAAAAGAACAAAATAAATAATTTTCTTTTCAACCACGGAACAAAATAATGCCTCTTCTTCTTCTTCTTCTACTCTGTTTATTACAACCAGGTGTTGCATAACCTGTAGCACCACCTGATGACGACACCGTCTAGTCTACTCACTTCAAACCACTCTTTGCAACAAGAGTTTGCTTTAAAGGTGCTTTACAAAAACAACAATAAACAATGAATAAACAAACTGAAAATTTCAGCTAAAATTAGCTTCATGTCCATCATGGATCATTTTCAAAGCCTTGTTTCAGTAACGGTTTTATTAGTTTCATGAAATTCTGCTCATTTTTGAATGATTTTCTTGACTAGAGAAACTGACCAACATTTGTGTAATTATTAATGTATTAATTGTTACTCATTTTCTATTAGTACAGTCACTATTACTATAGCTTTTGTATGTTCGCTTAATCCAGAATCCGCTTGACGGTATCAACACAATTATTAATTTTATAATTTTAAATATATTTAGGCAATAAGGGTTTAATCTTTTTAGTTCACTTTTTTTATTCTACTTTATTATATTTGATATGATATTTTCAACAGTTTTCAATGCGTTTCAATAAAATAAATTAAAGGCTGAAAACACTACAAAAATAAAAAACATCTTTTATCATTCTAAATATGTATTTTAATGTTCTACCCCTAGTAAAAGCAGATTAAATAGTTCCATCTTCAGGTAGTAACTGAAGACTGAGTATCATCTTAACTGCTCTGTAAACTTACCTGTAATTTCATGTCACGTATGAACAGCTGGTAGAACTTTTTCTCGTCTAGAAGGTTTTTTTATACAAAGTTTCTACAGAATTTGGTAGAACACTGTTCTCTTTCCTCAATCTGTGATCATGGAAAAACCTTCAAAATCTGCTACAACTAAATTTCCCCCTTCCCTTCTCTTTGTTTTTACCCATTTTTCTATTATATTATATCCTATGCATCCTTCATTCCATTATTTTTTATGAACGTAACCAGGTCTTCCTTGAAAAACACATTTTATTCTCAAAGGACTTCGTCATAAAAACAAAGTCATTCATCTCTAGAAATGACTGATATGAAAATTCCCCTCCTGATTGCTTTTTTCGCCGTCTAAATTAAAAGTATACACGCACCTCTAAACAGGAATCAAAAACCGAACTGAAAGGCTGAATAAGAACATGAATTAATGGACCTTTCCAGCTCTGCCAACTCCGTGCAGGATCTAAACCTGTGCATTTGCATCCTTTTACAGCGAAAAGACTCCATCCTGTGCCGGTGCCACTGAGGTTTTTGCATGACCATAGAAAAGACAAATAAGCGTGTGATTGGTGCATGAGCAATGAAACAGGTGCTTGTGTGTTTTGTCGTTCCCCAGGTGAGAAGCCGTACAAGTGCTCGTGGGAGGGCTGCGAGTGGCGATTCGCCCGGAGCGACGAGCTGACGAGGCACTACCGCAAACACACCGGCGCCAAGCCTTTTAAGTGCAACCACTGTGACAGGTCTGTCAAAACACATCTCTCCCTCCCGCTTCGTTCTATCCTAAATGTTTTTCCCCTGTTTTCGCAAGGGTTATTTGAAGTACTTCCACCGGCGCAGCAGGTTCTGTTTCCTCATTGTGTTTTGTATACACTTTGGTTTAGTAAAGAATCTACGGCTACAAGATGCTGGTAACACACCCCGATATGTGTTGGTACTGACCCAGTTTAAAAGTGTGCTGGCAGGATTACAAATGTGTGGCTCCTCTGCAACACAAGCAAGAGCCCAACCTGCTCTGTCTTTTATTTTGGAATCCAAAGGGTACTCGTACTGCTTCATGCCCACGTTTTGGCCCTGTGCGGCATATTAATAGTGTGGCTTCTCGCATGTTTAAACATGGCCTTGATTTGGAGGCTGCTTTCACACTGGAACAGAGGTGTGAAAGGATTTTACAATCCCCCGAGGCTACTAAACATCACTGATATGGAATATTAAGTTTCTGGTACTACTTTTTTTTATATGCAACGCTGTATGAAAGTTGTAATTCCTGTCTTTATTTACATTCAGAAGCATTTATCCAAATTGGAGTTATTAGGTTTGGGAGTCCGAGGCAATAGCCCTGAATGTTTTATGATTATGTAGCGGTTGTGTACTCTCTGTAGCGTGGCGTAATGAATCGAGTAGAGCCGTCGCTGTCTTTGGTGTCAAGCAGCCGTTTATTCTAATAAGAACAGATCACCGTTAGGTCCCAATAATTGCTCCAACAAAGAGAAATAATTCAGATAGCTGCTGGTTAACCCCACAGAGTCCATTTATGAAGCTATAATAAAGGTAGCATCATCATGGAGCAGAATACAACAAATGACCTGGAATAAAATAATAACTTCACAAATGAATTTTAGAAGCAGTTAAATGCTTTCACCCTGAATAACTAATATATTTTTGCATTATTAATCCTGTAAATCACGGAGAGAATTGTGATTTCTCTCTTTTTTTTTTTTTTTGGAAAACTTTCCATACCGGAAGGAGGAAAGATGGAGAGTATTTGGAGAATTTTCAAAGAATAATCCCATAATCCATAATCCCAAATACCAGGATGTGTTACTCTGAGTCAGAAGTGTCAAACATGGGTCAGACGCAGCCCACCAAAGATTTCAATCTGGACCGTGGGATGAATTTGAAGCGCAAAAATTACATTGTCAAAGATGCTGGATTCATCTTAGTTCAGGTCCCATACAGACCAATGTGATCTCCAAAAAAAAAAAAAAAAAAAGTAGGGTAACCAACATATAATTACTGCCAACTACTATTTTTTTTTTGTTTTGTTTTAAGATTTGTGTAAAAAAAATAAAATGACATTATAAAAATGTTTATTAACAAACTATACTTTTACAATAAAATGCAAATAACCTGAACAAATATGTGACAACTTGAAAATTACCTTCAATTTTAACAATATTCTGTCTGTTACTAAATGTTTTGTGCATTTGTAGAACCACTGTGATCTATAAATGAGCTAAAATGTAATGTTGTGAATGTAGAAATTGTACCTCTCTTAATCCCAAATTTTAATGTTTTACATGTTTGTGTAATGTGTGTAATGCACATGTAATACAAATGATAAGTTGAGGCACAATATTGACAAAATTGCACTTATTTTTCGATCAAAATTTCAGTTTTTTCAGGTTATTTAAATCTTTTTAGTTTGCAAATGGAAATATTGTCCAAATGTAATGTTTTTATTTCGCTACAACAAAAAGAAAAACGGTAACACTTTATATAAGTACACACTATCAAGCATTAACAAATACTGAATTCATCATTTATAAAGCATATTTATGACTCATTAGTAGATACTTTACAGACATTTATTAATATTTTACTTTTCATTAATAATCTCATCTACAACATGCTTAATAACTGCAGGGTTTTAAAATGAAGTATTGCGTCACTTAAAACCAGTTATGATGTGCATTTATGTTCATACATACACTATTCAGACATGTACTAATAGATACTGAATATGTTAGTCGGTATTTTATACTAAATCGCAAATTCCTTTTCCAATAGACGTCCTATAAACTGTTATTAATACAGGAATTACTTATTTCAGGTAGTTATAAAGCACTTACTACTCATTAATTAAGTAAATAGGGTGAGCTCATCTGAAGTGTGCACTATTTATAAAAGCATCTAAAGCATTTACAAATTAGTTTTAAAGTTTGGCAATAAATAAAGCCTCACAAAAGTCTATTATTTTAACAAAGGAAACACACGACACATGGGAATATCAAACAAACCGTATTAATATTTATTGCAACCACCTACTAATGAGTATTCATGTCGTGAATATGCTTTATAAATGATGAATTCAGTATTTGTTAATGTTTAAGTAATGCTTGATAGTGTGTACTCATTATAAAGTGTTACCAGAAAAACTTATTATTGTTATTATTGTTATTTTATCGGTCCGGACCACTTGAGCTGAGTGTGGAATCTGAACTGAAATGGGTTTGACACCCCCGCTCGAAATAAAGCTGGTTCAGTGATTGCAGAGACTTACCTTTAAACCATATTCCTGGTTTGATCCTGCACAACCTGAGTCTCCTTGAGCTCCGTGTTCGACAAAAATCCGACCAGAACCATCCACCTTTTCCCTCTGCCCAGTCTCTTCCCCCCTCCCTCCTCCGTTTCCTCCCTGTTTACCGTTTGATTAAAGGTGGTGTGGGAGGGGAATACCTTTGTCACATTAAACAGTTAATCTGATGTAATTTGTCTGTGACCCTCGTCCTTGTAATTAGTCACCCCTGGCTTCTGTTTTAATTCTGCTAAATGTTAATTTGCCGGGTTGCTTTAACTCCGCTGACAAAATCATCAAGCATTCTGCGGCCGTTTATTGACTGTAAAAAGATCAGCTTGACTCAGACACAAAAATCTTTACTCCTTTTTTTTTTTTTTTTAATTACAGCTCGTGTCTGAGCTACAGCTTCTGGGATCTCAGAGCAATATTGTCTACACTATTTAGAGACGCCATTTTGTTTGGATTGGCGCTGACATTTTGTACAAATAGGTTTTATTTCTCTACTTACTAAATTACTTTGTTGGGGAAAAAAATTAGAGGCTTTTTACTTCAGAAACTGTCTTCCTTTCCTTCATCTTCCCTTTCCCCTCCGATTCTGGTGTCATTAATCCAATCCAATCTACTTTATTTAACATTTAAACAATAAGAACATTTGTAAAGCGCTTCACATAGAATTGTAAAAACAATAAAACAAATAATAGAAAACGCACTAAAAACAATCAATAAGTACATGAAACTACAACACAAATAAAAAAAAGTAATAAAATTCATGAAAGACATACACAGCAAATATACCAGTGTTAATTTAACACCATAAAGTGTCTATATGTGTCCACATGATGCAGTGTAAAATTAACATTTTGAAAAGTGTACATGAGGGCGTAAGGATGTGATTTGACAACATAATTTTAACAAAAACACCACACACAGTGTTGATTTAAATCAATGTGGTCTTAATACAACACCAAGGCCCAGTCCCATTTCTCCCCCCCTTAAAATTTCCACTTGGTATTAAGTGCCCTCAAAATTTAGTTCATTCGCCAAGGGGAAATAATTCCCCATGAAGTGGGACACCACTCGTGAAGGGAACGTAACTAAAGTGCTGACATCACGTGCTGACACGTATACACCGCGAAATAAGAAACTCCCCTTCGCAAGACTGACAATCAGCTGATTACTCGTCACGTTACAAACACGATTGAAATCTGGAGAAGACCTAAATATTCATGTAAAAAAAACTAATCACACGGCCACAATGTTGACAATTATTACGATGTGATGGTGGTGGTGAGCTTCCGAAACTTGGCAAATATTAGCTAGCTTGACGCTTAGCTACCAAGCGGCTAACCTCGTTAGATATTTTATAACATTAACGTTCAAAACACAACATTCAAAACACAACAGTCATTTGAATGTGTAGTTAAGTAATATATCCAGACATTTTTTCGAAATGTCAATACTTATTTTCCAAAATATACTTACAACGAATTTGCTGTTCTCCAGCTGTTCTCCGGACGCCATCTTTATTGAGAAAAATCAGCTGTCTCAATGATTTTGCAGTGGATCTAGGGTAATTTCATCTTCCACTACAAACGAAGTCCACAATCTAACCTCCCTACATTTTGAGGGTTGATTTTAAGGGGAAAAAATCCATTTGCCCTTGTTCGCTACAGTAAAAACCCTATCCCTAAATGCGAAAGGGGAAAATCTAGGGTTAGGGGAAAATTTAGGGTTAGGGGAGGTAATGGGACGCAGCCCAACACTCTCTATGTAATAATACTGACACTGATGATTTAACACTCCTGTATTTGCTGTGTAGAGGACCACACAACTCACATGAAGTTAAAAGCCACAGAATAAAAGTGGGGACGACTGGTATACATGCATGGTCCATTTTGCCAAAATAGTGCAAACAGCCTAAAAGCAATTCATGCAAGTCATAGACCTTTCTATTATTTATGGATATCCATATACTGTGTTTCCTCTAGCGCTGAGATTGACACGAACCAGTAAAAAAACAGCTTCAAATACATAATATGGATAAATGTCTGAAGTTCACCCCTATCTGTTTGATTTAGTATACTCCACAATTTAATTTAATTTAATGCAGGTATTTCCAACACATTCTTGTTCTCGATCGCCCATCTGAAGTGTCCAATTCCAGACACTGCAGGTGTGTGTCTTATTTTTTTGATTGCCGCCATTTACAAGCCAGCATTTACACAATAAAAGCCATTTAACATTCTTGCGTCACTATTGAAACCTGGATACATCTCTGTCATAACTACAACTTCATGACTATTTTATGGTCTGAGATGTTCTACTCACTATATTTCCTGTAATAACATCCAAAAAAAGTTAACTTAATTGCAGAAAATAGGTTTTTGGTAGTGACAACCTCTATAGAAAAACACAGATTTTCAGATTTTTTTAATAGATTTACTCAAAAACGATGCAGTTCTGAAGGAAAGGGACATGGAGTGTGGAATCAGAATCAGCCTCATCACATGAACATTTATACTGTTTCCGTAGTAACATGAAAAAGCAGCACAGTTTCTACTTTGATTATTTAAATGTGGAAGAAAATGCAGAACTAGTTATCCAATCATCAAATCAACCACCAGCAATTTTGAAAATTATCTGATTCCTGTATCTTCTTCTATTTTTTTTTAGTTTCTTTCCTTTTAAACTGAATATCTTTGCGGAAAAACTGATTGATATTTTTCACTATTTGCTGTCATTTACAGGCCAAACAACTAGAACATAATTAACCAACCAGGAATATAATCATTAGTTGCAATTGTAACTTCTTTTTTTTTAAATAATAGTAATAATAATAAAATAACACCACAGTCAAACAATATCATATTCATGTCGAAACTGAAAATTGAAACTACAGAATTAATGTGTTACCCCAGATAAAACTAGAACCTTAGTAAATATCTAATGCTCGTATTATTATTATTATTTTTTTTTTTTTTGTCGTCAACATCTTGTGCACCCATTGAGTTGATTGTGTTTTAAAGGAGATTGAAGACCCTTTAACAATTGAAGTCCCATACATCACATTATTGAATTTGTGACCTCTTGAATCATGCATAGATTCGTTATGAAAAGACAAAAAGAATTCCCTGTTCACCTGAGGTACTTTGAGTGTGAATGTGTGGGGGTCCGTGGGTTTCTTCTTTCTGGTCATTGTTGCGTGTGTGTGTGTGTGTGTGTGTGTGTGTGTGTGTGTGTGTGTGTGTGAGTGTCGGGCAGTTTCATCTTAATCAGGTCTCAGCTGGACAGACTGTAAATACAGTATACCTCCCTCCTGCACCTCCAGAAACCCGCCCACCCCTCCCCTCCAGGCCCATCCCTAATTTGGGCCCACCTCTGTCCTCTGTCATGTGTCACAGGGCGTCCAACCCCTCAAGCCCTGACACACCGAAACACACAAAAACACACACTTGCACCCTGCTGAGATGAAGGAAGAGGGGAAACAGGGGAGACAGACAAGACGGGGTGGAAGATTGAGGATGGGGGGGTGGGGGGGTGAGGAGGAGGAGACAGACCCACGGTGTGCCAGCTGGTGTCGTGCCCCCGAGTCGTGACTCATACTTTACCATCTGTCTCACTGAGCGCACACACACACACACACAAAAAACCCTCTCCTGAGCCGGGTTGCTAATCCCATGTGTGTTTCTTAGCGTGCACGCGCAGAAACACACACATATGCACGCACATGCATGCAGGTGTGACAGTAAGACAGATGACTGGTGGCTCATCACAGTGTAACTCCCCCTTTTGGCCAAACACTGATTCATCTCGACATCTTAGACAGTTGCCTCTGCCTCAGTGGAAAGAGCCAATCTGAAACTGATGTTAAAAAAAACAAAAAACAGAAGTAGCATCAACAGTTTAAATGCTTTTGGCTTTAAGTTTAATATTTGTTTTCCTTTTACTTCAGGAATTGTGGAGTGTGTACCAGATTGCTTGTTGTTATAAAGAGAGTATAAAGAAATTAGCATTAAAAGAAAGACTAATTATGTGATGTGGGTGCTCGAGGGCCTGCAGTGCATAGAGTCACGGGACAATGAATGTGAGAGCCTTAATTTTGGTGTAATAATCACATTTAAACAGCACAAGCGCTCATTTACTCGTACTTTCTTTCGGTGCTTACAGACCTTCCGCTCAGGTTTTAATTATCCATTTTTGTGTGCTTCAAAATTAATGTGTACATTTTTTAATTATTGAACAAGTAAAACAAAGCGTCAATATGTAAGATGCATGCAAGCAAAAGTGTTTGTGTTGTGTTGGGAGTTGTTCATTTGTCTGACGTTAGCTAACTACAACCGAGCCATCTGGTCTGGTTTAATGAATTAAAATCTATGGTCAAAAATGATGCATCTTCTGTCCACATGTGTTATGTTTATCTTGTTTTTTTGGGTTTTTTGTTTTTTTTTCATATCCATATTTAATGTTATTAATTTTTTACTTTGCATGTTTTATGTCACTGTTACTCAACATCATTGCAAATGTCAGTCCTTAATGATCTTTTTTAACAGTATGTAGAGTTGAACACCAGGAGGAGCAGACGTTAGTAATGTTAATGGGTACTAGCAGTCAATACAGTTCAAATGGAGTTGACATAAGATCACAAGCATGCAAAATGTACATAGAAACCTTTAACATCGCTCTGTTTTGTTTATTTCCTGTGGCGACTGACATAGGGTCATTGTTGCATGGCGCATATTTTTGTCACTACGTATTTTTTTAATTTCTTAGTCGCATGGTGGTAACATTACTCTTTTATGACTCAAGCAGATTTTCATGTTGCATCTTCTGAATGTGTGGAGACACATGCGTCAACATAACCAGAAGAACATCAGCGGAAAGATCAATGAAACCAGTTGCTGGACAATGCAGCTCAAACAATGGGCAAACACTAAAAACAAGCTAGCAGACTGAGACAAATATATATCGTGAATAATTTAATAAAAATAACAGACCAATTCCACTTTGCAGCACTAAGCTAACAGTAAGCAGATCCAAGAGTACAAGTTTTACTTCTTTCAAAAAGTGCAAAAATAAAGGTTGCATTATGAAGCGATGATTGTGGATTTCGTCTTATCTTTGTTCTTTTCCGATCATAATTTAGCTTCCGGCTAATCCATTGTTTTGTGTTACGTTCTGAGTCCGACTAGAAACAAATGACCCAGGGTTGAACAGGTTGAAAAGCTCTTTTATTGATCAATGGTGCGGTAATATCCACACAGGCAACATATCCTTTGGCGTTAATGTTGTTTTAATATAGTTTCAATGTGAAATAGAAGGACAAATATGTGATGCAACTGTGAAATATGGATACATATCATACATAGCAACATACAGGAGTGGTATGGTGATGTAGTCGTTACACAGCTAGAACACTTTGGGTTTCCTCATGTTACATCCACTCTCAAAAAGCAGATATGTCCTGTCAGGGCCTATATTTTGGGCACTAACACGATCCATATGTCCTGTCAGTCCCCAAGGTATAGGTGCTGATAGAAGAACTGATTAAGATCTGGAGTTGGTCCCTGTTGATGACAACCCGCTGGTCCTAATGTGCTAATTGCTAATATTAGCGCTACATGTTGAGTGTGTTAGGATTGGTGAAATGCAGAGACAATTGAATTAACCTTTAACCTTTAACGTGGAGTATGTCGAAGCAGCTCCATAGCTGGTCATTGGTCCCTCAATAATGGAAATAAATTGGTCAATGTTGGAAGCAGGTTTATTGAAGTAAATATGGACTAAGCTGAATTAAAAAAAAAAAAAAAAAAAAAGACTAAAAACAATTGTTCTTTTTCCATATTTGGCTGAACTTTAATAGACCTTCTTCAGCTGAATTACATTACAATGGCCTTCTGAGTTCTAATGGAACTTCAATACAACCTGGATGTTGTTGTTATTCCTGTTAGTGCAGATCAGAATCAAATCAAACTGGTAGTCAGTCTTGATTACCTTAATGGTTTTATTGGAAACCTGTGGCTCACAGATCCATATTTAACATTAAAAAGACAAGGTTAAAAAAATATGACTTGACTTTAAATACATTTTCATTGTGTTTATGGTTGATTTAAAGGCGATTATCATTCATAAAAGCTTCAGTCTTGAGAATAAATTATTAATGGCAATGATTCAGTCTAATTGATAGGCCTACTTTAGACATATTTTCAAGACTTTTTTGAAGAGAAATGCAATAAAATGTGTTTTTCATTCCTTTTTTCATCCACATGGGATTACACCTCCAATTTTCTTGATAAACAAGCAGCGTTCAAAAGAAAAAGCATAACAAGTTCATGCCTCTTTGAAGCTACAAATACATACAAACATAGTTGATCTGTTGATCTAACGGAGATAGAAAACTAAGTCTAATATAATTACTACAACTGTATGTTGGCTTGCACGGAATAAACAAAATGCCAGCTGAAAGCATGTATTATGTCAATTTATGGCAATCAGAACAAAATAATCAAACATTTTTATAAATCTCTTGCAGAAGAAAAAAAAATAGGACAATGTACATCCAAAGCAATTTCATTTTTTACTCTGCAGCTACGCCCCAGAAATTCCGCAAGACTTGTTTTTCAGATGAGAGGCTTCGATTCATCTAATTTAGCTATCGTTTTACAGCACATGTTTTGCGAGCCCCCCCCCCCCCCTCCCCTCACTCAGTTTCAACAGATCCATCTGCGGGCTCTCTAGTTATTCATGGCGCAGCTGAAGTCATTAGGAGTGCTGCTGAAAATGCTGATTATGAATTAGTTACACATATACTAATTGCGTGTGCATTAGTGGCTCAGCACTCACTAGCTAACAGCAACGTTTAGCTCAATCGACAAAACAAACTTCTTTCCTCTGCACTGGTAACAAGCTAACAAGCTGTTCTCTGTTTCTCTGTGTTTGGTTGCAGGTGTTTCTCTCGGTCGGATCACTTGGCGCTACACATGAAGAGGCACATCTGAGGAATTTTGAGAGAGGTCAGCAGGAGTGGAAGAGGATGGAGGAGGAGTGGAAGGAGAAAAGGGTGCATCGTATCTGCAGAAAAATAACACCATGGATGTTTTAGAGAGAGTAAAAGGCAGCGACTGGACTGGAAAAACACCAGATTCTGGACTTGGGGAGGGGGGAAGCAGACACAGGAAACAGGGACGTTGACTGACTACAGACAGAAACATAGGCCAACAGACATCCACAGTGACTCTGTCAGTCTGTGCTCGACCAGTTGGTCCATGATTCCTCAGTGACACGTCCTCGCCTCACAAATGTCTCCCGGTGTTTGTCACGTGGACCTCACAGACGCTCCGTCCCACCAGTCTTTGTGTCTCAGAGGGGACGTCACGTGGCGAATGGTGGACCGCTCGCCTGTAGCTGGCAGCTCTTTGTTTTAATCGTCCTTGCAGCAGTCCCTCAGTGGAACACTTCCAAAATGTCAGCCCTGTTCATGCAGTAGTGCTCCACAGTCTAGGGAGCGCACCGACACCAAACTGGATCAGTTGTATATTTAGCTCACTAGTGGCAGACTTACTGTTTGTGCTGTATATTCAAGAGTTCCCTCTTCTTAGACCGAATCTCGAACTGGGGAGTCACTAAACCGCATCATCTCACGGGGGTTAGCGGGCAAGAAAGCTAACTTTTGCTCCCTCAGTCCTTCCAGAGCCTTTACACTTCACCAAAGGGTTTATTGTCTTATATATCAGAGTGATAATAATTTGACAATTTTTCATCTGACCTCTGTCACATCTGCCAACTGGATCCATTTATAAATCCTTCTGGTTCGATGCATCGGAGCACTTGTTTGAACGAAGCATAAGATTGGATTTCCTGAAGACTTGAAGATGGGAGTGTGTTGCACTGATGTGCTGTGAAGACTGATTGAGGTCATCCGGAGGGCTGGCTTTGCTTTATGAACATCATCCATTGAGGGGAACTGTTGGATGAGGCTAACTAATCTACTCTGGGAAAGACTGTTCATCTCCTAGAATGTCAGCTGAAACTGAGTATCAAGTCATGCTAGATGACTCCTAAGGGGGTTTGTCCTCTCTGGGATCTTTGCTCTTATGAGTTGTTGCCACAAACTGTTGCACAATTGACTCTTTGCAAACTTTTTGTAAAAAAAAAACAAAAAAAAATCTGTCTTGATCCAGAAGACAATTTGGGACCCACCAAACGCTGGCTTTGACATGTAATCAGAGCGTGGAAGGCCACATGCACAAGTTGAAGCAGCTAGCTGACTGCGAAATAGCACACAGAACACAAACAAGATCACTATGTATGTAAAGTCTATATTGTTTCTAGGAAATGATTCTCCTATTTGTTAAAAAAAAAAAGACAACAAAAAAGGACCGTTTTACAGAATTCATTGGAAATGGATACAGCCAAAAAACACAAGTGTCTACTGTAGATGCCTGAAATGATCTCTTTAGACTTTGAGTGATTGGCACCTAACTACTAGCCACTGGGTTGAGGAGGGTTTTTTTCTGTTCACGTCCATGCAGAACTCTTCCAATTCCTCTACGAAAACCATTTCAGACGAAAAAATAAAAATAAAAAAGCATTCAACAGCTCAACCAATCGGGCCCTATGCATATCTGAGAACATTCCTGCTGACTTCCTGACCATGTACATGTGTGTCTGAAGGCAGATTTTCACCCTACTGCACACTGAAGGACTTGTAAGATCACACGAGTTCAGTCAGTTGTGAATCTCTTCTCTGATGTGAATGTATCGGTTGTAAGAGTGTACACAATCCCCAGCCCATGAAAACATTTCAGCAGGGTTGTGATCACGTCTACCAAGATCATACCAGACACTGTTCATAGTTTCTCTTCTTCACATTAGACGTGAGTGGTTGAATAATTAGCTAGGTGTAGCGGTTAGTTTCTGACAACATGTTTTACTGGTTGCACTGGACCAGCGGGAGGTCTGGATTGCGGACTCAAAGTGGGTGGCTGAAGTAGGTTAGAGGGGATAGATCTGCAAGCTCAGCGATGATAACTGCCCCATCAGCTTGTGAAACTGCAGTGGAATGAAACCCACACACACACTAAGACACATCCAGTACTGTGTTTCCTCAAATAGTGATGGGGCCTTTTTTTTGCGTTCAACTGCAGAAGGAAAGCCTATATTCGAAGCAGGCCTGTATAAGAGGATAATACCTTTCATTTCTAATTCCTTCTGTTTGTGCATACAGTATTATTTTATTAATAAGTCTACATTTGATCTGAAACATGACTTTAAAATGTATATATTAAATGAACATCCCTTTGAAAATTGCAAGGGTCACTGATGGGTAATTTGCGAATTGAGTGGCGCTGGTACATTCAGAGACTAATACCTATAAATCTATCTTAAATCAAGGTAGAATACTATACTTATACTATATTTCCTCAAATAAATGGCAGGAGTCAAGTACCAACCAGCATGTCTCTAATAAATGCTACTGTCAAGGTAACACAAGGGGTTAAAAGCTGGTTCTGACTCGAAAAAAAATAGCGACCATTCACTTCAGCAGGTATAATTTAACGTATTTATCAGTGTGATTCAGTAATTTCCAGCACCTCTAGATCAGTCACTGCAAGTGTGTGTCTTATTTTTTGTTGAAACTTGCTAACATGACAGTAGGACAGCATTTACACAGTGAAACGTCTCTTAAGTATTCGGTAGTTTTTATCTTCGGAAACTCTAGAAGACTCAAATAAAACATTTTAAAAAAGCAGAGAAATAAAGGCCTCGGCCACTCTTTGAGGAAACATGGTATTATCGTTAGATCATACATCGTGCATAAATATGGGTAAAGCGATCCTGTTTTCATAATGTAAAAGTGAAGTCAGAATATCACAGTTTAAGGGGCTGTATTTTTTTGCTTCTGTGATGCAACCTGGACCCAGAGATATGAAATCCACCTCATTCATTTTCTCTGGACTCTTTGGTCATTTTGGTCATTACAGATGTCTGTCAGCCATTGAATAAATTCCCTTAAAAGACTTCCATGAAGACAGATTCATCCCGTGAAATCGGACTAGAAAGATAGAAATGACCTTTGATGACAAATTTATTGGACACGTACTTTTATTTTTGGTTTATTTTGGTCAGTTCTACTGACTAATGTCAAAATGTGGGCTGATGACTTGTATCCATCCACCAAGGGAAGATTGAGATGGTTTGGCTTCACTTTTAGGGAGCCATCACTCTGTCCATCTTTATATTTTCACGTCGACCGCAGGTCATCGCCAAAGACCAGGCTGTGAATTGACTTTGAGGAAATACGGTATTTGCTGTCAAAAATCTTGGTGATCTGATTCATATATATGATCGATTAATCCGTCTTTTCCACATTTGAAGCGTCTTTAATCCGGGCACTGCATTCTGCAAAACCGGATGATCGATGATGTAAGTGCACACAAATCAAACAGGCAGCTTGTCAACGTACTAAGAAAAAGAAGTACAAGAAAGTCAAGGTCATAATGTACTTTAGAGGACTTTTAACATTGTGAGTCAGAGTGAGGCGCACAGCCGTCTGCGTTTTGGCAAGGGAGACAGAAAATTGATTTCACTCTGTAACCCAGAGGCGCATTTCAATTTCGGTTATGAGTGCGGTCCAGCTCAATCATATCAAGACATGATCTGTCTGCAGCTCTGGAAGTAGATACTCTATCAACTTCTGCTTCACATAAACAGTGGGCTCTTTCTTTCTTTAATGTACATGCAAGCCGGAGTTCCTTGCAAAAACATACACATGCAAAAACAAATAGGAGTGATCACAACACAAGTTAAAACTGCTGGTTTATGTTCACCAAAAATCCTCACGTACCATCAAAGTTGCAGCTACCACAATGTCATAGAAATTCTGTATGTCTGTTAGTATTAAGAAAAGGCCTAGATACTGACTAATATTTAACATTTTCTTGGTAGAAATGTCCAGTTTGGATGAGAATTCCCAGCAGGTGAGCAGGTTTGTGTTTTTCCTGCTTCCTTGCCGGAGGGAAGATAAAATGAAGAATAGCAGCTTAACCTGTGGGTTAAAATGGTATCATCTAATGGCAGCTCTTACTTGTGTGTTTCAGTTTTTTAACAGGACACCAAACACTCTCCTGTTGGAACTGAATGTGTGGGAATGTGCAGCTTGGAAGTGTATTTTATCTGTCGTTTTAAGTTTTCTTCACGTTCTGTATCAATTACAGACAGATGAGGATTCTGGACTGAAACACTGAATGTGTTCGTCATTGAAACTTTGGAGAAAAAAGAAAAAAAAAAAAAAATCCAAAAATTACAGGACAGTTCAATTTGACTCTTCTTGTGACATAAATTGTTCTCCTCATGCCGGGAGCGTGGGATTTCAAAATGTGAATGTGTTTTCTGGAAAGGTTGTTTCATGTCGTCTTCGAGGATGCGGTTCTGTTCTACGTCATCTTAATGAATGATTGTCAATTCTGCTGTGCCTGTGTGTTCTTTGTCTGTTTGTATTTGCACTCTGAATTTTTGGAAAAAATCACTTGCATATCTGATGTTTTCTGCCCGCTTGTACACTACTACACTTCACAAAATACCCCGGGTGTTGAAACACTGATCACAAAGTCTGTATAGTAGCTGTTTTAAACACTGACACACACTCATGCATACATTCTGAATATACGTGCACACATCCTGCAAACCAGTCACCAGAAGAAAATAGTGCCGATGTACATTTTTGCAACCCATGGATACAAAAAAATGTTATGTTTCACACTAACATTTCTCAATACACACCTTTATTTAATTAATAAATAAATAATTCTGATCCTTCTATTGGAAAGTTAGCTGTGTGAGATAAGTGATTACCCATCATGCCTAGTGCCTACAGTACAAGGAGCAGTGTTATGATCAGGGGTGGCCTCAGAAACTGAAAAAAATGAATGATATTGGAGTCTAGTCTGGGAGTACCCGTGCTGCCTTGCGCGTTCTTTTCGAATTGCTCGACAGCCTGGAGACCATGGCCGAAATCCTCGCACTGATCTGGGGGCCAATCACAGAACGAGGAGGGACGAAAGACGATGACGCGTACTATTCGACAAACGGAAGTTAGTAGTTTTCTTTCGCGAATCCATCATGGCGGCAGCAGATGCGAAGCTATCTTTTGAAGAAGCTCTAAAAGATGAACAGCGTTTAGCGTTAGAGTCGTTTACACGCTACACACGTCATTGCGCGCAAGGCAGCATGGCGAGTGATAGACATTGGTACCGCCCAATCAACGGCTACGGAAACCACAACTCTACGAGAAAATGAATGGGTGGTCTCCAGACTAAATCTCTCTTGCGATTTAGTCTGGCGCTCACCAGACTAATAGGAGTCTGGCTGTGAATATCAATGTTAAAGAATTTGGGCATGTTTTTTTGGGTGTGTTTGAAGAAACATGCCTCAGATTGTTCTAGGGTTAGAGTTCAGACTAGGGTAAGGGTTGCATTTAGATCCAGGATTAGTGTTGGTTGTGTGGTTTTCAATACATATACAGTGTCAGAATTTCTTTGCACAAATTAAGACGGAATCTGTAACCATGGTGTCTTCAAATGAACATTGGAAACGTTTTTTTTTTTCTGGCACTAACACACACACACACACACACAGGACAATACACCTTAAACATCCTCAAACATATTCTGATTTTACACAAAAAACACCTGACACACAAACACTCTTCTCTCTCTCCGTTCTCCTCATGTGTTTTTCTACCATTTTTCATGCCACCTTGTGAGAGTCAGAGCTCCAGACTACACTTGCTCTCAGAAGTGGAGGAAAAAAAGACAAAAAAAAAAAAAAAAAAAGAACATTACTATGTGTCACACCACCCCTGTTTCCACCGGGTCTGAATTTCAAATCAAGCGCACCACCTTTTTCTACCAGCATTCCCCTTATCGCTTCCTCCCCTTTTCCCCTCCTATCCCTCCATTTTCTCACATATGATCCTTAACAACTCTCCTCCTCTGTCCGACACCCCTTCCCCCCCTTTTTCCTTTGTTGTCTTTCTCCTTTCTTTCTTTCTTTCTTTTTTTTTTTTTGCTGTACAAAGTGTTTCAAATTTATCATTTGTATATTATGATGTATGGGTACGATAATGTTCTTTATTATGGAAAAATGAGAAAGATTTATTTTTGTTACTGGTTTGTTTCATAATTCCTTTTTTAAATTGGTATTGTAATATCTCTATGCAAGGAACTGTTCGGTGAATCGTTTTTATTTAAGAATGTAATTATGTGTAATAAATGGTAGAAGCAGTTTGGCATGGAGTATTCATGGTTCTTGGCTGGTCTGTTAATGTCGGTTTCATCTAGCAACAATACGCACCTAATCATCCATCTTCTCATTGAATATTTTCTGATTTCTTATCAAGTCTCAATCACAGAGCCATTCAGGCAACTAACAATGAGCAGCCGGGGTACATTAGAATGCCACTTTCGCTTTCATTCTCACTGACCAGGGGACTTTTAGGGTGAATCCCAAACCAATCCAGCAAAAAAGTGGGCAGGGAAATTCATTTACACCTTCCTTTATTCTGCTATTTGCCGCAAACTACCTCTAGATGGCAAAAAAAAAAACCCTCTGAATTATCACTTCTTTTGATCAAACACAGGAAATGGGCCAGGATACCTCCACAGCGCCTCAATGCACTCTCTCGTTGTCTCCCTCTGAGGGTGTTACGGCACGTTAATTACATCTGTTACCAACCAAGGTGATGACTGATCCGCTATTCCTGCCTTTTGACCATGACTAGCTGATAAAAGGGTAATCGAATAACTAATGGCTAATTAGGGAGTAATTACTCTCTGGTAAATGGCCCTATGCAGTGTAGTAATTCTCCTTGGGTCTGGCAGTGAGAAACTCCCATAAGGTTTTTTGTTTCATTTAATGCTCCCTAATTGAAATGGGCACCCTCATCAAGAAGCTTACATGTATCTGTCGAACTTAATGTTCTTTTATCTGTAATTACAGGCAGCAGCATATTATCTACCTTACTACAACTACTACGTCAATCTCACAGACATGATATGAAATTAGAGAAGATGGAGTCATTTTTCAATAAAGGTCGCGCGTCCCATGAGTGCTTTGGAATCGTCATTTTCACTACGGGTGATGGAAATGAGGTTGTATGTGAGCTCACAGGAAAGCTAAACGGCTTTAATGTGTTCGGGCAGAGAAAGGGACACATTAACTTCAATGCAAATTCACGCACAATCATCACATGGTCCGTCAACGCAGTAAATGTGCACATTAGGTGAATACGTTCTATGAAGAAAGCCAACCCAGGCCTGAATCCTCATTCTTATACGTGCATTTTCGTGATAGCTAGCAAATATAAATGGAATTAATGCCCAGACACACTGAGAAAAGAAGTGGATTTGTTATCCGGCTAATTACACCGGAGGATCCCAAGCAGAATAATCTGAATAATAGAAAATCGGAGTTGATAAACACAGTTGTAAATGCTCCATTTACCCTGTCCTCTCTGTTGTTCCACTCATGTGCATCAAACGATAGCATCAATGCAAATAGAGTCAGGCAACAGGATTAAGGCATCCCATGATAGCATCAGACACCGCATTATAGCTTTTATTCAATGCACTTGACCTTTAGATAAACATTTGTAAAACTGCAAGAAAAAGCAACATAAAGTGTCTAAGACGTTGGGCCACCAGGACAATTCAACTGTAGTTATGTGACAAGTCTCTGAAGGGGGGGATCTGGAGGGAGGGATGTCATTTCCCTGAAAAGATATTCCCTCGTTTGGTGTTTTGATGATGTGGAGGCAAAACATCAAATGCCTCATGGATGAAGGCAGTATCATCCATCATCGTATATGATTAATCTATATATACGCAGTCCAAACACTGGTACAACTACACTGCCTGGCCATACATAAAATCACATACAATGTTTTGCTGGACCACCTTTAGCTTTGATTATGGGATGCATTCACACCAGCATCATTTATGCCATGATGTTACAATAAATGTCAAATTTATTTTTGTCCAGAGTAGCATTTCATCTTGTAATAAATAAAGGAAGAATCAACCCAGAGAATGAAGTCTTCTACAGTGCGTCGGAATGATTCTTAATGGGGTTCAGGTCTGGATTCTGAAGTGAAAATGACTTCTCACATTCCCTGAAACACTTTGATTATGATATTGAGATCCAGAACTGGTCACTGTAGTAACTATCCAATCTGAAGGATCTGAATTATTTGCCTAAATCTAGGTGGGGACTGTTTTTTTCTGGTCGGCCGGTGTATAACTCAGTTTTATTTATATAGCACATTCCACGGAAAACAGATGATCAGTGTATAAGGCCATGGCCACACTGCATGATATCCTCCTGATTAGGGCCTGGTCTGGCAGATGTGGGGCACAGGGTTATGTCAGGTTTGAAAGATGGATCTTGAGTGCGACAATCAATCGTTACCTCACATATCAGTCATGTAGGGTGTCACAGTGGACAGCAACTGATGCTACATCAGGAAGGTCTCACTATGCCCTTGTAGAAAGACTGGCATGTTTGCATTTTTTTTTTTTTTACAGAGGTGATCTGCCATGCACAACTGCAAACATGCTCAAATTCTGTATGGAAATCGACCAAATATCAATTTCTTTCTTTCAACCATCACAATTTTGTCTTTTTCAGGGAAAAGTTTTGCATTTATTCTTTTATCAGGCATTCAAGTTCTCCGTAATAATTTGGGAATAATAAAAAAGGGGAAATAACTACATTTTTTGGTTAAAACACAACACTCTGGTGTGGACTCAAATGCAGCAGACAACAGGCTGAAGATGATTTTGAGTTATTTTAATAGGGAGACAAAGACGTGTAGAAAAGACAGGAAGCCAAAACTCTTCACCAAAATAAAACAGGAAATGACAAAACAAAAAAATAAAAAATAAAAACACAAATGCCAATGCATGACATTTTTGTACATTTTTTTTTTATCCTTAAATTAACGCAGCTTTCGACCAATAAAACTAGACAGAGCCATCGGTTTAGCCAATCAGAGGCAGCGTTGGGCGGGTCATACTTCCTAATACATGATGGGACCGCGAGCTACTTGTCACAATTTAGCTAAATTAACCAATAAATGGCGAAAATTAACACGGGTGGAAGTAAAGTTGGTGTAACGTTATCCGTGGAAATATATTACTAAATGAGGATACTCTGAGGGCGGCTTCTTCGGTAAGTTTCTCTTTACTGCTTATTAATATCTGTGCATATTGAAGATGGTTCTGCTTATTGTTTACTTTATGCTAACCTCTCAAACCACTTCCGTTATTTTTATTTATTACCTGCCTTTAGTATCACAACTAAGATGATTTTACAACACTTTGTTATGTGTTATGCTTCTGTTTGTGATCGGTTATGCATTCTTCTTTGGGAGTATTGTTATTTTTCAGCTTCAGCTAATTTAGCATTAGCTAGCATGTTTGTTAGCCACGGCTCCTAACTGTGGCACATTGACAACAACAGCAAAATGTTAAAAATGAATGGAAATGGACTTAACTTGGTGAACTAGAACATCTGTCAGTACATGGTGCAAATAAATGAATAAATAAATAAAATAAATGTAGTTAAGTTAAATAAAAATCTAATAAATAAATATGTAAATAACTAAGTAAAACAAAATAAATCATCATTGCAGTGCTATATGTTTAGGATCATCTGTTTTGCATAAACTGAAGTAGGAGTAGGAGGAGTAACATTTGCATTTATGGGGACGGCAGTGGATGCTGTGTTGGTTTGGGACCAGACACCAGGGTCAGTTGACGTTGAGCCAGTGTGTCCTCACTCCTCCAACTGCATTGTGCTATGGACGGTTCTGACATATCTATAGTGGAACCTAATCTTTATATCATTTTCAGTGAAGGTACTATCCTCTGTAATTCATAATATCTTTAAATTTCAGTCACATGCTGCTTTGTTCACTCGTATTTTCATGTTTTTGCAATGCACATGCTTGCCATGCCATGCTGTACAAAAAGTGTTTTATTGAATAACTTGAAAACATTAAAATTACCTCAAAGCAAACAAAAGCTGTTCAAGTCACCCTCTTCTTTAAAAATGATATTGGCCTTGAGTATCTAAATAGTGTAGTTTAACCCTGACTTACAACTTGGATGCTTTATTAGAAAACAGTACAGTGTAAACCAAATTAAATGAAAACATTTTTTGGGAATAACAGGTAGGCAGTAGAAAGGGCTCTTATATGTATGGCATGGTGAGTTGATGATTAGGTAATGTGAAATGGTGTTGAAAAAAAATCAGTCAAAAGTACTTTTTGTTTTAGATGACCCAAAAGAACCTGTATTATAATGAAGTAATCACATTTTTTTTTTCATTTTCATCTCTTAGAATTGATACTCACTTGATTAAGTTATGCCATACATGGCTTTAATATGCAGTGTGTAATAAGTATAGTGTTTTTTTTAAAAAAATTATTAGTGGTGTAACGGTACACAAAAATTTCATGGTTTTGGGTCACGGTTTGGTTCATTTTCAGTACTTTATGGGAACAAAATGCAAAACCATTTTCTTCCTCAACACATTTATTAAACCAAAAAAATTGCCAATATACAAACAGAAAAAAATTATAAATTTAAAGTGCTGCTCAGTACCAATAAGTTAAATCAAATATTCTCAAATAACCAATAAGTGTTTGAAATTAAAAATAATGAATTTCTTTTAAACAGCAAACAAAATTTTTCAACATGTAAAGTGCAGCACCCAGTTCTAGTAATAAGTTAACTAACCCTAACCCAAACTAACCCTAACCTTAACTGAATATGGTCTTAGATCAGATGCTATACAAACACCAGTGGATGCTCTTGTGGCTTTAGCTCCATCTGAACTACTAGATAAAGGTTGTGTTTGCACTAGTGTGTTTTTATACCTCGTCGCACTAATCTTAATACTTGGGTGCTGTTTCAGGTGAGTTAGCATGTTTGACGTGTTGAAAAATACCTGACTGACAGTACAACAATGCAGACATGCCGCCTTAGTTTTATCTACCTGTCTTCTGCATGAAGCCAAAGTGTTCCCAAACAGGAGATTTTAGCGTCAGGGGAGGGTCTTCAAGCTCCGCTTGGTTGTTGGTAGTATCCATAATGTACAAGTCAGATACACACCAACACTGGCACAACACAAGCCAGGGCCTCGCAAAAGTTTTGTGAAGAGTGGTTATGAAATGCTGGTCTGATTGGTTCGCTGCGTGACGTCATGTCCATGTGATATGCACGTGGTCACAAGAGCACGAATCATGAACGAGTTTCTCATGAATATTATAGTCTTCCCCTTACTACTGTGATCACACACAGGTATCCTCATGAATATTAAAGAGCCACTGCACATGTAGTGGCAGCATGAAAACACACATACACTTAGAAACTAGTTGTACTCGTTCTGTACAGTACTGTACCGAACCGAACGTCTGTTTCCAACTATTCAATACAAATACATGTACCGTTACAGGCCTAGTTTTTTTTTTTTTTATAAATGAAACCAAGAAATAATTAGTCCGTTCATCAGTTAAACACATCTGTCCGTCTGTCCATCCATCCATCCATCCTCCAATGCTCTATGTGTATATTTTTTTTTCCCTATTTCCATCAACATTCTTAAATGTGAAAACAACAACAACAACACACAAACAAATTACTTTTTTTGTCAACACACTTGTTGTTTGGCTATTCACTAGCATCTCCTTTCATTCCACAAATCACAGAGGATGACAAGTGCTGACTGCCATGCAACAATGCCGATTTATGACAATGATAGCTTAATCTGCTGTTGTAACCATCACAACAGACTAAAATATATATGACTGGATTCTTTGTTCGCTGATTTGCAGGACATTTTTTCAATTTGTCATATATATATAAATATATAATAGAATAGAATGCTTTTATTGTCATTGTGATTCAATGAAATTGTGTGTGTGTATATATATATATATATATATATATATATATATATGTATGTATGACTATGACTATTTTA
>JAPSES010000124.1:8761818-8772036 GCA_029822895.1 Maxillicosta whitleyi | reverse complement strand
TGACTATGACTATTTTACAAGCTTGAATTCGAATAAAAAATAAATGTCCTGCAAATCAGCCAACAAAGAATCCAGTATTAAAAAAGTAAAGGTTAAAGGGCAGTTTTTCTATTTTTCAGTATCCTTCAGGCTTATCAGCTTATCCTTGAGTTGCAGTGTCCCTACTCTGCTATGCACTGCCAAAACACCTGAGCACATTTCAGAAATGCTGTCTTTGTTTAAAATACAATGATCCGGCTGTTGTTCCCACCATTGAAAGACAGTATAAATGGTGTGACGGCATTGAACTGAAGAAAAAAATGTAATGAAAGAAAGATGCATTCTTCAGGCAAAGCAGTGATTCACTTAGCCACCACAAGATAAAGCCTTTTTTTTTCATGTGCTAGTGCTACAGCAGATTTCACCAAGGGAGCTGCCAATGCCTGTGGGTGTTTTGTAGGCGTTTGGCAGCCATATAGGGATGTTATTGTCACATCTGGCAGCGTGGAGATGCCAGCACACTGGAAGCAGCTACAAGTTTAAAGCCTCCCTCACAATATCTTCTTCCAGTGCGCTCTGCAAGTAATTCGGGTGATAACAAGAAGTTGTAAGATAAAACAGGACCACTTAGCGAGTGGTCTGCATAAAGACTTCAATCTAAAACACCAGAGAATCTCCTGTTGCAGAGGAGAGTTCATCAGAAACCAGGCTTGTCCTAGAAGGATTGGGAGCCACAGATTTTTTTGGTTTCATGCCACGAACAGCCAAGTGCTTAGGTATTTCCAATTATAGGGAATATGTCGAGGTGGCCCTCTGTAATTAAAGCCTAATCATGCTGGTGGATTCAGAGAAGCATCCTCATCAAGCTTTCATTAGTCTGCCTCCTTCTGATGCCCAGCAACAACCCAACCCCCTTTAGGGATGCTCACATAGCCCATGCCCAAACCATAGAAAATGAAAAAAACATCCCCATTATGTGGAGCAGTTTTTATCTGTTGTTGAGCCCTAGAAGTTTGATCATTTTGTGTCGTTATCATGAATGAGTAATGAATGAAGAATATCAGAAATCTGGGATATTCTTGAGAGCAGATGTGTCCAAATTGAGGACACAACAGCAGTTTACTTCACTGTTTCACTTCATTTAGTCATTTAGAGCTCAGTTTACAACATCAGGTGGTTGTAGAAGATCTAAATTTAATTCATTTCAATTGTGTGGTTCCTTTAAATGATTATTTTTTGACACATAGGGGAGATATCAATCAATATTTTCCACTATAAAGGATGTATAGACAATTCAGTGGTTATTTAGTCAGGTCAAAACAAAACAATTTGGCTTGACTTCAGGGGAGGTTTCTGCTGCTTGCCCACATGCCTGCCTCATATTATCATTTTCTAAAGCATTAAATGTACTTCATTTAAGTTCCTGCCATGGTGACAATTGACATTACACTATCTCGTTGGCTGAAAGTGGGCAAACGGGCTGATGAAAAACCAGTACAATGTCAGGACTTGGGGTTGAGAATGGGTTCTGTGTTCAGAATTAAGCAAATAACTAAAACAGAACAGAGAAAAAAATAATAATGTTACAAATAAATAAGAGTCTAACACAGAATGGATCTAAAGCAGGTTAACCTTAGTAGAAAAATAAGAGTTGATTTTGATTTTGAGGATAATAACAACCAGTGTTTTAGAGTGTAAAAGCAGAAAAACACTGCAACTAAAAAGAGGCTTTTATTTATTATTTGTGTTTATCTTGCCACAGAAACATTTTCTGTCCCATATTGAAAGCCAAACTCTGCCAACAGAGTCTCTTAGAGGAGGAGAAATTGTGATCTGCCACTGCATAGACCCTTTAAAGAAAAGAAAAGTCGCACAACCCTTGAAACAAGCAGGCATTTGTCCTAGATGCACAATTGCTCCAACAATTCAACTGGGGCAGTGATTAATGCATTCAGCTCATGAACATTCCTTTTCGTTGGAGATGGATGCAAAGGCGAGATGTGGCGTTTGATGGGCGTATGAGCAGCTGGATCGGCCGGTGGTCTTGTGCTGAGAAAGGGATCAGCCAGAGCCCCGTGTTAGAGCACCTGGCTCTGCTACATGCAGCCTATTTGACAGACAGTGGAGACACCTGGAAGCACAGTGTAAAAGCCACTGCTGCTCTACAGGGCCATGCATTATGCAGGGAGTGCTCTCTCTCTCTCTCTCTCTCTCTCTCTCTCTCTCCCTCTGCCCCCTGCTCTGCAGTAAAAATAGATCAACAGACCTGAGCGTTCAGCTCTTTTTTATGCTTCTCACTTTCCCTTGGATCTCACCAGGTGCAGTGGCTGTTGGCTCCTGCCTCATGTTTCTTTGCCTCTGTTCGCATATTTGTGTATTGGAGTTTAAACACACGTTTGTTTGCACGCTTCCTTGAGTGTGTGTGTGTGTGTGTGTGTGTGTGTGTACGCATATGGCGTGGGCTGGAGCATGTGTGCATGTCAAACAGGGTTAGATTATTTGATCACTTTGCTCTTCTTTTCTACTTTTAATAAAAGCGGGCCTCACAGTGGTATCTCCTGCTGTTCTGGTAGGAGTAAAGATTTGATTCGGTCAGCAGCAGTGTGAAATTTTGAAAATCTGATCTGAATAATTTTAAAGCTACGAAGCAGTTCATTGCTCTTGTATTTCTAATGATGCACTTTTACTGTCGTCTACACACATCATTCTCTAAATCTGTTTATTTATTTATTTATTTATATGTACCTCCATATGCTTACACCTAAAAGAGCAATTTTTCATGTGTTTTTAGAATTTCCAACATTCCTGTGGCACCGACATGTTTTACTTTTTGATTAGTAGAGAGTGTATGATATTATTTGACTTAACACTTAAAAATCTATATGCATTTTTGTCATGAATTTCCTATTTTTCTCTAAACTAAAGTGATTTTTTTTTTGCTTTTTATTATTTTATCCTCTGCATTTTTCAGTGAAAATGATATATTTGTCTACTTTCAATTTATGGATCATGTTGGTGTTCATAAATTATTATTATATATCTGCCACCACTGCCATTTGTCAAACAATGGGACACTATTGTAAAGAGGGATGTGAAGAAGGTTGTGAGTTTAGACCGAGGCTGTGACTGGTAGAAGAGGAAAGAATCTATGTGGACGTGGAACACACACTGAAATTGACCCTGTACTTTCAACCCATCACTAGCTGAACATGCAGGAAAACACCACACACCGCACACCAGGAGCAGTGGGCTGCCCATCAATGCCTTGTCAGAAATTTGCTCACGGGCACATCAGCTGTTGACAGTAACGCTGGGCAATCCAGTGTTATAGGCAATAAAATGTGGGCATTTTCTACACCTTTTACACCATCGTGGTCTGAGTTTAACATGAACACATGGGTTTTTTAATGCACGACTTGAAAATATGAATTAGAAGAGCTAGCAATAACGAAAGATTTAATGGAAAAACAACAGTTTTTAAGTCATCAGCACTAGTTTTTTTTGCATACCGCGCTCTTTGTATTACTGATGCTGCAACTAAAGCAATTAAATTAAACGCTATGTCGCTTGAAACATATGTGATTATTGTTTATTGTGATTAAGAGGGTTCTTTGTAACAGTGTTATGGCTGTTTAGCTTGAGGCTAAAGCATAAACATGCTAATGTTACTGTTAAGTTGGTTCTACTATATCTGATGTCAATGACATTAAAATAAGAGTTACTACAATACGTTACTAGAGATTTCCCCTATTTTTGAAAACCTGTGATAACTATGATTAGTATAGCCTACTTCACGTACTTAGAATAAAGTAACAGTTCCTGTGTTATTGTAGTTACCTCTGTTTATATCCTCAGATCCCATACGAGCCCAGTCTCCATCATGCTCAAGCAAAAAGCTCAGTGTTGAAGTTTAATTTGTTGCATTGACGTATTAGGAGAACTGCACATATGTTAAGGTGTGCATCAGCACATACTGCATGCACATATGTGGAAAGGTCCCTTGTTGCTAATTTCAAAGGCTCCCTCGAGACCATTGATCCGTGTCTATGACCACAAGGGTCCCCGACTCGTCTCTGATTGCCATTCCTCTGCTAATTAAACAGTCCTGCTTAATGAGTTCACATTGATAACAAGGTTAGAACAAAAGGTCACCGCATCACGCTCACTTCAGCCGGACACCGATAATCCCGAGGCCGCCTGGAGGACCAGTGCACCGTGACAGCGCAGGGTCCGAAAGGTGTTAAAAAAAAAAGCCCCGCTGGCTCTTTTTTTTTTTTTTTTTTTTTTTAGAAAGACAAATGAAGGCAGATGTGCTGGCGCAGATTGGCCTTCTTATGCAATGTGATATCATGACTAGCATAACTAGTACTTTTAACAGGATATTTATCTGTACACATTATAAGCTTTCCACATGTATGTTCATGCTGCGTCGCAGGGGTTAGGGTTATGTGACCCGGAGGTCTTGGCGTAAATTGACTGATCAAATGGCGTTGAATAACACGCGGAAGGTCGACAATGCGTACGTATAGCACATGTGACACCATTTCATGAGATTAGTCTCTTATGTGCAGACTGGTCTTGCGTTAACTTTACGAAACCGATTGAGCTACACCTCTTTTATCGAAGGTGGATATTACTGTTTCTTGTTTCCTTAATGCGTCTCAAACGGCTTTAGATTATCATGAAACACTGACGTTTCCGCTGAAATTAGACCACAGACTAATGCAAAGTGCACTTTTAAGGTGCTAATGGTTATTGCATGTTTCAGCCCATTAACTAGAAATTTACATTACCAAGTAACAGTTTCTCAGCGCATACTATTTGGTTTTATGAGGAGACGCTTAAATCATAAAAATAAATAAAAAGCCTGTGAGGACTTCATATAATATTTTTTTTTTGATGGTTTTTGTACTTGCTTTAGTGTTTGATGCATTCAAGGAAGCTGCGTGACAACTGAGACTATAGAGTCACTCATTTAAAAGCAGTGGAGTCACGTTGTTTTAAGCTGATGTACCCGAGGTGGGTGGTGGTTTTTCTATATGGAATGCATCAACTAACACAGCAGTCACTGATTTGTCCAAAGGCCTGAATGTTTCAGAAGAGACCTGACTGTCAAATGTAAAAAGTAGGATTTTTTTTTTGTCACATAATTATAATATAATTGTTCCTACATGTTTTTTTCTTAGCCCGTGTCAGTATAAACCGACGCGCAAACTGCAAAGGATGGGGATGAGACAGATCACTGAGTAGTAATTCCACAAAACTAATTACAGAGTGCAGTCCTGAGAAATAAACTGGGTTTGATGTTGATTGGTGGAAATAGCTTGCATTGGATTGCGTCGGTTGTTGAGTGGTTTCACCTACAGGCCAAACACAAATATATAAAGGTCAATTAATCATCCCTAATACATCGATCGTTATCACATGTTTTTGTGGCAGTTCAATATAAATGCGACACATCCAAAATACTGTTTCATCCCGACATATTTTAATATTCAGCAGTTTGGACGGGGAGCTTTGTCTGGCTCAGAGTGTTCCACAAGCTGCCAGTTGACCATCAGTTAATTAGCAACTTATTAAAATGTTCTACAAGCACCTGAACGCCTCATGGTGAAAGACTATGTGATGCCGCAGTAATCACGTTTTACAGCTGTTTCATAACTGCTGAAGCCATATACGGCGATCCATTTTATGTTGGCAGAAATGAATTAGGGCAATAAATAGAATTCCGATTTTATAAGAATATTTCTCAATTTAGCCATTCTTTTTACGCAGTCGTTCTCCTGCCTGTAAAAGAAAGGGCTTTTGCTGTATTTTTACTGAGCCTGTAAAAGTCCACTGAGCCAGACACACAAACACACGACCTATATATACTATCTGGCCTTCTCATCATTTATCTTACAGCGGCAGAATCAGGATAGATTGGTTCAATTAGACTGGCCTTTAATGTAATCTGTTTAATCCATTTCTATCATCAAAGCCAATACCTACCTCTCTCCTCAGAGAGCGGGATTAGCCCTCGGAGTGCATCTCTGAGCAGCGTCTCAGCATATTAAAAAAAAAAAAAAAAAAAACTCAGATCTCCTCGATATTTGGACTTTACAGCTGGCTGAGGAGAACACAGAGAGTGTCTCAAGTGAAGTTTTAATAGGTAAAGATTTAAGATCTTCATATCCTACCAGAGATTTCAAAGACTATTTGGCACAATGCACAGCTGCACAGTAAAAAAAAGAAAAAAAAGAAAAATGGAGAGGAGGATCTGAGTTTTCCCCCAGACTTCCCTCTTCTTTTATCGCCTGGATTGCCGTCACTTTCCTGTTATTTTCACTGATGCACACAGGCAAACCTACTATTCAAAATCCCCCCCCCCCCTTTAAAAAAGTGCATGCTTCTCAGTGTAGCATCAGGACTGTTTTCAAAATTCATGGATTTCATCCAACAGCTGCAATCTGCTTTTACCTGCTGAGATTTGCAGGGGAGTGGGATTTTGTACTCAATACCTATCTATCCATCCCCCTGCTATGCACACAGCTCTCTACACTCACACTGTCAGAAGAAATTGCTGTGCAGGTATTTACAATTGCACACACGTGTCTATTTTTGGTTGAAACATATTTGGTGCATAAAATGACATGTTGTTACTTTACTTTTTATCCCTCTTTTTTTTTTTTTCTTTCCCTATGATGCACAACTTAAAAGATTTTCACTGGTTTTTCAGCCTTTCAAACACAGCGTTTCTCATATTTTCCCCTTTTAGTGTGTGGATTACCTGTGTGATTGCCTTTCAGGAGAATTCCCCATGCAGTATTAGCAACACTGCTCGTCACAGTCGATGGAAGCACTCCCATAGCTCTTTTTTACTGTGGCAAGAATGCCTGCAGATATTAAAGCAATACATGAGGCTGCTTGTCTAAGTCCATTGACTTTGTGTTTTTAATGGCCTCTTTGTGTGTGCGTTACTGCGTAGACATTGCGAGGATACTGTAGTGAGAACTGAGCTAAAGACATGGTGATAAATTTGCGTGGGCGGACATGTATGTGTGGGTGAAATCATGCGAACACGTCCACACAGCTGTGGACACCGCGGCAACTCTAGCACTGCTGACAGTTGTGATCAAAGCTGATTGATTGGACGACACTCGGCAGGGGCAGGCCCGCGCATCACAACACAGCTGGGTTAAGGGTAAGGGGCTCTTGTGGTATTTGAGGACCCATCCCAACCCCCCCCCCACCCCCTTTGTTAACATAATCCCTACTGCAAACCATATCTGACAATGGATATTGATCAGGTGAACGGGAAGGATCAATGCTTGTTGATTGGGCCGAAAATACAAGGTCCAGGACTGGCAAGGATTCAAGTCAAACCATTTTAAGCAGAAAGTGTGGAAAGATGAGCCCGCAGTCGATGGTTATACTGTACCACATTGTAGATGTTCTTACGTGCTGCCGTTCTTCTTCTTTTATTGGTCGGTTCTCTTTATTCAATGACATCTCTTCACTTTATGCTACAATCAGTGATCTCCATCCTGGCATCTGCTTTCAGTGCATGTAGAAAACATACAAAAACACTCTTTTTTTTTGTTCATTAAAGAGAAAAATAGTGGCAACTGACAAGAAATGCTGAAAAAATGTATAATTACTAATAGGTTGGTTAAAAAAAAAGGAAAATATGTTCTGTTTATAGGCAATAAATGCAGAAACAGCGAATCAAACAATGGTTACAGATGCTTCAAATACTACATCAAGAAAGAGGAATGTGTTGAATTTACAATACTCGAACCATTATTCCTGTTTTTAGTACCAGATAAAAAGCAGATTGGGTTTTTTTTTTTAGCTACAAAATTAAAATGTCTCAGTTACAGAACATCCAGTGAACATGCAATTCAAGAAACTATCAAGCTCCAGATCATTTCTCTGATTCTTGCTGAATGTTAGAAGATAGTGGTACTAGAATTGATAATTTCACTGCATATTTCTGACATTTATTCATTTTCTGATGAGGAATTAGAACTTGTAAAGCATTTCCAGACACAGCTCCCTGCTTTGTTTTTGTTTTTGCATTTACTGCCATCTACTGTTTATTACGAGTAACTGCAGAGGAGCTGCTCTAACTTGTCAATAGAAGGACATTAACATGCATTTTCTCACAAACTGGTAATTATTGATTTCTGCAACAGCATTCATTTGACACATTTCAATACAACATGTTTAAGCTCAGACATTAGGAAATATTCAGAAGTCCTCAGGTGAGATTTTCCAGGTGGTTAATGTTTAACTCTTATTGTGTACGAAGTCAACATATCCAGTGTAAGTGCTATTACAAGCAGTTTTATTGATTTAGAGACCTTATATTAAAGCTGTTAATACGTGGATTTAATACAAGTGATGTACTGGTCCTGCTAAAACAACAGGACACCAATGAAAAGCCACAGTTTACATCAAAATAAATTCACCAAACACTGAAATAATGTGATAAATTATTATCTTATGCCACTTCATAAAAACCATGTGACCTGAGGAGAGACATGAGAACCACTAATAGCACTATGTTTAGAAAAAACCTAGTCGATAATAATCTGAGTTAGACTGGAAATCTAGTTAGATTAAAATACTGCATAAATAAAACTAAAAATTAGGTACAAATTTGGTATGGTCTTAAAATAATATTTTCTGAAATACCAGAAATATACACTGATCAGCCATAACATTCTGGGCAAAATGGTGTTAATGTTGATTATCTCATTACAATGGGGCTTAAAAAGTGCATTTTTTTGTCCATTTTCTTCTTCATTTTTGTCCATTTTGTTGACTATTTTCTATATATTCATTCATTTTTTAAACATCAATACATGTAAATAACTGGTGTAAAATATAGTTTGTCATCTTTTCATGGTCATCAGACCCATTTGGACATTCAGAGGCTCCATAGTTTCCATGGAAACACTTTTCATTTTCTTCAACATTGATTTACCAGTAAAAGCCATGGAGTTGGATCAGTGACAGTGGATGGACCCACTTGGGTTATGTTCAGTGAATGATAGATTTGCAGAAATGTTTCCCCCCTTTTTTTTTTTTTCCAGTGTTTTTTTAAAAAATTTTTTATATATAATAACACTCAACTTTACACTGAGCTTTTCTACATGATCAGTAAATTAAATACAGGAAAATACCAGATTTTCACTGATAAACAAACAAAACAAACAAAAATACAGAAGGTAATATTACAATAAATGCTAATAAATCACTTAAATATAGGAAAATTTCATTAAGGAACTGCATTAAATGTAACACCAGGTCTTCATGGATTAATTTTTAATTAAATTAATTTCTTTTTTATATGCATACAAATATATCTTGTGCGTTATATTTTATAAATTAGAACTGCATATAATAAAAAGCATCTTTTATAATGGGAACTTGTGTTATATATTCTAAACAGGCACCAGTTGTAGAATTTAATTATTCCTGCTAAGAAAAAAAAAAGTTACAGTGCAGTTCGGGAAGTTAACCATTTTTGGTTTTGAATGAAAATAGAAAAGTCTTCAAAGTTGATTTAAAAGAGCTGAGAGTTTCAGTTTTCTGGGAGTTTGTTCCATTAAAGTGAAGCGCACAAACTCCATGCTGCTTTTCCATGTTTTGTCCTGATTCTGGGAACAGAAAGGAAACCTGTCCCAGATGTTTTAAGGAGCCTGGATGGAGAATCAGAAACCAAAAACACATCCAGCATATTGAAAAATAAGGAAAATAAAAGGAAAAACAGAACCATCTAACAACCGTACCGAATTATATTTGATCATTTTTCATTAAGATAAGTTCACAGCAGCAACATACGAGCAAGAACCTCCATACAACACGGAACATGGTATGAAATGCTTAACGTTCTACTGTCACATCACACGTAATAGCACCACGACGTATACGAATATGATCAGTCAGATATTCTGTTTCAAGTTTGAGGAGGTAAGAACAATCATGTCCTTTTGTGAATGTTGTATCTCACCAGAAATAAAAAGGAAAAAAAAGAAAGAAAAGAAAACATGCCTCCAATGGATTTGAATCAGCCGGTATCTTTTATTAAAGTGAATTAATGATGAATTACCCTCAGGCGTGAATCATACATCAATAACAGCTTGATTTTACACATGCGCCATGTTGAGGATATAGGGAAAAAAAAGGCAGATTGTCAATATTTTAGAAATCCCTCAATTTTCTCGAATCCTGTTTTTTTTTGGGGGGGGC
>JAPSES010000124.1:8751680-8761718 GCA_029822895.1 Maxillicosta whitleyi | reverse complement strand
TAATATCTGTTTTTACATTTCACAAATTCATCCTAAGGGCTGGACTGGACCCTTTGGCGGGCCGGATTTGGCCCCCGAGCCACATGTTTGACACCTGTGCTTTAGAAGATGACTGTGTTTCCATGGTAACTATAGAGCCTCTGAACATCCAAATAGGTCTGATGACCATGAAAAGATGACAAACTATATTTTATATTTAATGGATCGACAGGTATTAAATATTTTATATGAGTAGATGCTATTGGTTGCCTTTGGATGTTTGGGTCTTTATGGGTTTATCTAATTGTAATTTTGTCATTGCACTTTTGACTTATCAGGTTTGACACACACACACACACACACACACACACACACACACACACACCACTCAATAAGTGCTTCATACATTGTGAACACATTTCACACACACAACACACTTCACTATACAGCACTTTATTTTTCATTAGACAATACAGTATAGAATAGAATACAATAGGATAAGCTCTATTGTTATTGCAAAAATACCATAGTACAGTACAATGAAATTTGGTGTAGTGAGAAGTGTTAAATAATAGTTCATTAACAGTTAACTATTGCCTATTTTATGTTCTGTACATTATTAATTCATACATGAAAGATACTATGAATCATACAGATACTGATCAACTTAATTCATCCCCAGGGGACATTTTTCATCAGCTCAAACAAATACAAAAAACCCAAATAAAACAGTTAACATGAACATTTTCACTCATACAGTGACAAAAAAACAACAAATAACTCTTGTTTACATGTGGTGGATCAGGGAAAGTTGCATAGCATGACAGTTACACACAATATATAATGTATATATTTATATATATATAAATGTATTCAACAAAGATCAAAATACTTGTAAAGTTTTTATTGTTATATTGTGTTCTGTGGTGTGTGTACTGTGCAGGACTGTCCATGCAACCACCCACTGGAATATTTATTAGTTGCTATATTTTAGTATTTTATATTTATTTATACATTCATTTTCTTGTAATATATTTCACTGTAGGAGTGTTCTTTATATTTATTTACCTTCGCTCTAATGATCCATAATGATAAGTCAATTTACTATGTTACCCAACAGGAAAACTGTGCAGCTCTTTGGAAAAAAGTAATAACTAAACATTTAAAAGAGAAACATGTGTTCACTTGATTCCACTAGCGACCATAACATTTCTGCATTTTGTATCTATATGACAGCTTTCCTCAGCTGTTTTTTTTTGTTTTTTATAATTTGTCATAATTATGTCTATTTAAATGTACTTATTAGAATATCACATCCCTCAGTAATATTATATTTAATCAAGAAACTAACCTGTGTATAGTATTTACATATTAACATCTTTGAATAGACAATTATAGTCAGTATTTTCAAGGCACATTAATTCGATTTTATTTTCTTGCTCTAAACTGTTGTTATTAAATCAGTTGCCTTTTAATATGTGCTTATATATGTGCATTTTTAATTGTTATTAGAAGTATATCAATGTACAAAAATAGACAGACTCCATATAAAAGTGAACTGTTTTTTTTTTTGTTTTTTTTTTTGAGTCTACTTTTATTCCCACCATAACCCCATTTACATTTATGTTTCTTTTCATTGTCCTGTTTTTCAACCTCCTGACAACCAGCAAATAGAAAGTTTTATCTTTTTTGCATTAACAGCGTAATGTAACAGTTTTTTCCAATAGATTTTTATATTTTTTATGGAATGTCCTTTGCAGTGGACAGTATTTATTTTTTTTTAAAGTAAAATAATTTGTTTCAAAAGGTCAAAAATGTATTGCTGGGTGTCATGAGGTTAAATTCATTGGCATCATCTCCTATTTTTTTCCCTTTTTGTTTGTATCTTCTACAGATCTATATAGCTACCTCATCAAGGAGACATCCAGGAACTTTATCTCCATTAAATCCACTGCATTTTACAGCGATGTTTATTCATGTGCACTGGCCCTGTTAAATAAGCCAATTAAAAAAGAACCAACATCACCATCACATAATAAAATAGAGTAGTTCCTCATAAAATCCACTAGAGGGCAGCAGAGTACACTAAATGAGCCTCATTTCACCCTGCACTGTCTATAAGCTGTGAGGGCATATTCTAAATACAACTAGTAATATCCCAGTTTTCTCATCTGACACAGATCACAAACCAATATCATTTCGTCGTCACTGATTTTCTACCCCCCGTCCTGTTTCACGGCTCTCGCATAGGTCCACAAACCAGGCCGTAGGAGCAGAACAGGGGAGTGGACGGTGTTGGGATGGTGTACAAGGCTCCTACTGGCTTGTAAAATGAGCGGCCCTGAAAATGGTAGTATACTTCTACAGCCATTCCGTTCACCGCTGCAGCCCGCGAGACGAGCACCATCAAAGTTTATAGGCTGTAGCTGTGGCTTCTGCTGCTGGGGGGGTTATGTGAACAGGATGGAAACTTTTCAGAGGTTACACCAGAAGAAACAAACTAATGAACACACTCATTTCAATGGCAACCCTTATCAGTGTTATGTCCTTTTCATGAAACACTACCCTTAACCTATAAAGTCCCATTAAACCATCGACTGATCTAAGATATTTAATACCTGTTGATCTACTAATCCTATCAATATATGGTGTAAAATACAACACGTCATGTTTTCATCACCCATTTGGACGTCGAAATATCACGTCATCTTCTAAAAAAAAATTAATCCACCAGTAAAACCCATGGAGTTTGATTAATAACAAAGGATGGAGATGGTTGTTTTATGTTGAGTTAAGTATGCATTTTACTGAAAAAGTCATTTTTTCTTCAGTTTTCTCCATTTTGATATAATACCCTTTGTATTTACTGTGAGATTTAATGAACATCGACTTGTCAAGTGAAGTAAATATAGAAAAATATATGATTTCAACCGGAAAGAAGTCCAAATCAAGACAATATCACAATAAATGTTGATAAATTACTCAAGAATAGCAAAATATAGAGGAATGAGTCATTTGGGAACTGCCACTAAAGTAGGACCAGGTATTTCAATTAGCTAATATATACACAATGGACTTCATATTGGAATATTTATTATTAAAATACAACCTAAACCATACTAGTTGTTAATATGCCCCTAGAATGTGTGACCTCTGACCTGGAGGAGGCTTAAAAACTTTAGCTTTTATGATTCTATACAATATGCAAATCAAAAAAAAAAAAAAAAATGACATAAAAATCATATTAATTTTCTGTTCTCTTGATAAAGGTGCATTTTGTTAAACTTCACCCCATCCACCTCTGAACAGTATAACAAAATGTGGTCCTGACAGGTGTATTGACAGCAGCAAACAAGCCTATTATCCAATCAGGAGAGGTGATAAGTGGGGTGGGCGGATTTCCAAAAAAAATAATAAAGCCCTAAACGCGCTTAATCTTATCCTGAAGGCTGGTTTAATTGGCTGAAAGAGGTGTCCATCACATTAAAGAGGCGTGTTCTGGACGCCCACCCCAACTCGCGAACCATACCCCCCACTTCTCCCCCCTGTATCCATCCGTCCTTCCTCACCCCCTCCTCCTCCTCCTCCTCCTCCTCCCAGCCACCGGCGCTATGGCAGTGTGAGGAGTAAATGGCTCAGAGTATCCGCGGTGGAAACCGACCTAAACACTGGTCTGGGAACCAATAAACAAACACAACAAGCGCTGCGTAAAAAGCTCTCGCGGATTTGGAAGGTGCGCACGGACAACTCCGGCCGTTGTTCCAGACGCAAAAAGAAGAAGACTCCGACGTTCCTGGTTGTTTATTTTTCTTTTTTTTTTTTCTTTTTTTGTCCTTATGTGAAAACGAGGATATCTTAATTGGACATGTGAGTTATCTGGAGTTAACAAGACAAGCGTTTCAAGATGAAGTTCGCCGCTTGCGTCCTCGTCACTCTGGCGGTGATCGGATCGAGTGCGGCGCAGTCAGGTGAGACTTCACGAGCCACTCATTAAGTCCGGGTACACACACCTTTACCGCACATCTCCACGCGCAAGTATTACCCATGGAGCTAGAATGTGACGCGCGAGGTTCCATCGAGATTTCAGTCTCGAGGCTGTCGGATATGCGCTCTGTAGCACTATTACAAACTTAACACAACTTCACATCCACACAGGCTGAGGTTGATTTACTCACACCTGCAGCAAATTAGGATCCAGGAGTCTGCGTAAAAGACGCCTAATATGACATTTTCTCCTCAGGTGCTTTCATATTTGTTCCGCTATTTCTAATTTACTAAAAAAAAAAAAAAAAAAATCAATTAAACTTCACTTAAACCCAGCCAATCTCTTGCATTAGCGCAGCCTAAATATGAATGAATGCGCCATCATTTTTAATTTAATCCCTTTAAAATGACGATTATAGCCCAACCACAGAGGCTGTTTGAGTTAATTCCAAACGAATTGAACCCCAGTTGCACTAGTAGCACAATTATTTAATTATTATTTTTTTATTCCTTACTGTTTTTTTTTTTTTTTTTTTTTAATAATTTAGATACAGCAGATATACAGAGAAATTCCTTGTACAGGCTGCTTGGAAAACACATCTTGCTTTCATCACTGGGACCCCTGTGGTGTGTGTGTGTGTGTGTGTGTGTGTCCCTGAACGAAAATCACTTGAATATTTCAGCAGTGTTCCCATAAAGGCATGTAATGTGTCCATGGCACTCAATTGTACGTAATGGTGTTTTTATTAGCATCCCTGTAGGAGATTTGTTGATAGTTTAACTGGGGATATTTACTCCTCCTGGCTGGAAAATGTTAGATTTGAGGTTTAACCACTTGCTCTGTGATCTTTTGCTCACCAGATGCAGTTTTTCCATCAACATCACCCTGATTATTTACTGAAATGAGTACGATGAGTTAAGAAATGGTGCTTTTTAAACTTCAGTAAGGACTTAATGTTGCAATATCTGCACCCGGTTGGTTAATTTTGATAAAACTCAACCTCAAGCAAGTGGAATAAGAAGGGAAAGGAAAGTGAGAGTTTGTGGGTCAATGTTCAGAGATTCTGGGATTCCTTTTTTATGCTTCCAAGGAGGGGACACGTCTATTTTTTTCAGTGTTTTAGACTGGTTTGTCCCACTCCCCTGCTGCCCTTGTGTGAAAGCTGCCTATTAAACAGGAGTGGATGGATGCACGGATGAATGGGGAGAAAAGTGGCACCCTCACTCAGTTTATTTATTCTCCATGCATACGCTCCCATGCAAGATATTTGTAATGCAAATTCTGGCCAAGAATCTCAGCTATGCCTCTTGGGAAGTTCATTGTGTAGTGTGTGTGTGTGTGTGTGTGTGTTTGTGCACTATCCGTTCACTTCTCATCTAATCTCCACACTTTCCACTTAATCTCTCCTGAACAATTCAGCTTTTAACGCCCCATGTATCAATCATATTCAAAGTCTGAGCAGGTAACTAGTAAGTCAAGGCTAGGGATGTTCATTTCACTGGTGTTTAACATGGTGATTGAATCTGTCTGTGCGCTCCTGCTGAGAGACAAATGTCTGCAGCATTCCCTCCAGTCAGTTGCTCCGCCAAGATACATACACTCAGCTGCGTGTGTGTGGTTGTGTGTGTCGTCCTCTATGACAACATGTGCACCAGGCATAGAGGTGTTCACACTGAGACTGATTGATGACTGTTGGCAGCGTGAGAGACTGCGTTGCATCCTTTAAAGGCACCTTCTGCATGTTAACATACATTTTAACATGATTTTAATGAAACCTCAGATGCCAGGAGTACAGTTAGTGTGTGTGTGTGTGTGTGTAACCTTTATAGGATCCACTCATGTCATCTAGATTAAAGTTATAACAGGAAAAAGTGTTAGGCTAATATCTAGGGTCTTTATCAGTCGTCTGTATCTGTGATTTCTAAAATATTCAATAACTTTGGAACCATTAATGCTATCATTACAGTTTAATAATCTAGGTAAAGAGTAGTTTATCAGCTTTTCAGCAGCATCAGATGGGTCTCTGTTCTGTAAGTTTGGATAAGTACCTTAAGATTTTAAGTTAAATGTAATTAAAAAGTTAATCATTAATTTTTAAAAATTTTTTTTGTAAGTACTCTACTTATCTGGGCTTACAGTGCACAGACCCTGTAGTGAATATGTGTTCAAGAAAACCAATGTAGATGCTGCTTTATAGGTTCGGTTAATGATACTGACTTTTACTTTGTTTTCTATGTTCTGGTATACCTTATTTATTTATTTTTTAGCTTTGTGAACATCTACACAGTCAGTTAATGAAATAAAAAAAACATATTTTTAGTAAAAAAAAAAAATGGAGAGAATACTATTAGAATAAAGTGCTAGAATAGTTAGATCTGAAGAGATTGAGATGGTGGTAGCTTTTGTTCAGTGTAATTTCTCTTGCTGTGAAGTCTTTTAGTAGTATTTTTAGTAATTCATTCACAATTTGGACTGAAAATGAAGTGGATTCTCATGAATACAACTGAAAAGATCCAGGTAGAAATACACAAAATAAAAGTTCTAGTGCTTGAAGGGTTAACTTGTGGCTGAAACATGAGTGAAATGACATCATGGTTCAAATATAAACTTAAGCCTAAGTCTAAATGTGTTGCAAGTGACCTGTTGGGTGTTCAGAGGTCAAAGTAGCAGTTTGGGCTGATCTATTCATACCTATTACGAGGTTATGACACAGACTCATGACGTAAGTGCTACTTTAAAGAAAAAAAATAACTGAATGGGAAGAAATTCAGTGTCTCTACTACCTCTGAAAGCAGCGTCCAAACTCAGTTACAACACAATCGTGTCTGTTTCACAGTATAAACATTGCCACACGACAATATTGAAAGAAATGCAAGATTTGAGGAGTTGAAAAGGAACTGGAGTTCGATTTAGGATGGTTACTTTATAGAGACTTGGACACTTTTTACAAGTGAAGTTTCAATCAGTACAAAGTAAAAGAGTAAAGAGTATTTTACGGCGACACTTTCAGCTTTTAGAGCTGGAAAACAATCAATTAAAGTTGTAAAATATCCATATCATTGGAAAAACATGGAGACTTACAGTAGGTTTTTGACCATATTGCCCAGCTCTACACAAGGGTAAAATAATATTTTTGTAAAATAAGGATGGATTGTTTAGTATTTCACAGCTAATTCATTAAATTACTTACCTATTGAAGGTCAAGAAAATAAGAAACACTACCTAGAGGTGGTTTTCATGTCAGATACACAGTGAAAAAAAAGAGGACTTAATTGACTTGGCACTTAATGGACTCCGCAACTTTATTAAAACTTATTTTGAATTAATTTAGATAATATATTCCATTGTTGATTGTGTAACCTTCTTCCCTCTTATTTCTTATTTCTCTTTTTATTGTTCTAAAAATTGCTCATTATTTTTATTATTTAAAAAAAAAAACGTGATGGCACTTGTCTACTGTGTACATGCCAGGGAGATTTTGTTCTCAAGCAAAAAAAAAAAAAAAAAATCACAAGTCTTGGAAACCAAAACAACACACAAAATCTGATCAATTCAGCCCCCGGCCAATTTTTTCCGAGCCAGATTTCTATGGTTGGAAGCATGGTCCGCTGATGCTGGAGAATTAGAAATAATAGTAGAGGGATGAACATGGAGGGTCTTAAGGTTGATACATTTATACAATCCATGATTTGATCTAATGAATGAACTTGGACTTTGAGATTATGTCTCCAGCTGCTACGAGTTAAGGTTTTATCGACATTTTTGCTTTTCCGTGACCACCGGAAAAGCCACAAAATGAAGAGGATGTGATTTTATTGATGTTCCGACTCATTCTTACGTCCAAGATTTTATCCACTGATTAAAACCGAGAGAAGAAGAGTTGAGCCTTGTGATTTTAATTTGATTTCTCCTGCTGGTGTTCCAGAGTGGAGGATGTATTTGGTTAAAACTGGATTCCATGTGTCAGGTTTTTCAGCCTGAGATGCTTGCAGAATGTCTTGAGCAGAACAGGCACACAGAAATGACACATCATCAAACTGCTGCTCTCTGAATAACTGATTTCTTTGCACAGCCTGGCAGGGACAATTTGCCACATTTAGGCAGAAAAAAAAAAAAAAAAAAAGCAGCTGTGCACCTTTTTGCACAGATCTCCAACCAGCTATTTCATCATCCTCTGCGTGTTTGTCTGCTCGCCGCAACAAATGGCTCAAACATTGTAATCGCTCCAGCTCTTGAGTGTGTATGACAAATGCCGCGCGTGCGTGTGTTTTGGGTGACATTTAAAGACGTGCTCTCCTGTGAAATGGCCGGGGGAGAAGGGGCGGCGGTAGGGGACCCGCTGAATGCCAGTATCAAATTACCGGGCGTTCGTCAGCTGGCGCACACAGAGCTACGGAGCTGGCCGAGGCTTTGTAGAAGACCGGCGGAAATGAGAATTTATTACAAGCTAATTAAGCTTTTTTTGATAGCATCAGTCTAGACCGCGAGCCCTTTATTTGACAGCATGAGAGATGAGGGAGGGAGGGGGTGAAGGAATTCAATCTTGCTCTAAATTAGTCAACATTGCTATCATAACTTGATATCTGCCAAGCGTCTGCCCATGCCAGGATTTGTGCTGGATGTTACTTAAACATGCACTCATTTGTACACTTCCTATGCATTTAAAATGGCTGCAGAACATACTGGTTGCTTGTCGTAGTCACATCCATAGACCGGCTACTGGCTTCACTTCCCTCCTATGTCTGAGCAGTTCTTGAAAGGGATTGGTTAGTGTAGCCGTCAGTCATCCATCAGAAAAAAAATGACAATGAACTTTGAAACTCGCATTGGAAAAAATGAACATGCATTGAATATTGCAACATTGGCTAACACTGTGGGCTTTATGACCTATTCTACAATGAACCACCAGGGGGCGATGGAATTGGTTTGGCTTCAGTTTTGTGGAGCTGTAATTATGTCAAACAATCCATGAAGTGGTTAACGCCACTGACTTTGGTGCAGAAAATGGCCGGTTCGAGATCCAGGTGATCCCTTGGGAAAGGCTCTTTATGCTATATATCACAATGTAGCCACAAGAGGGCGCAAGCCTCTTTGTGCCGGTCCCAAGTGTCAGGAAGGGCATCCGACGTAAAAACCTGTGCCAAATCAACATGTGAATGTGATTAGCTGCGGTGACCTCTGAGGGGAAAAGCCTAAAGGAACTAACTTACTTACTTACCTAGTCCATGTATGTAAAGTAACTTAGATTGAAATGTTCATGAGTCTCTAGTGACATCTAGTGGTGCAGTTTAAGATTACAGTGTCACTTATTCTACCCGCCTATGATAGCAGCAAAAAGTAGGATAGGCTCGTTAAAATTTTTTTGGCTGATTTTGGCATTTTAGTTCAGTTTACATGAACTTTCTAGGTGGCGGTAGTGTACTGTAATGCTTGGTGATCACTTTGCTCAAGTATTTTACAAAAATGGCCAACTCGGTGGAAATAAAACTTATTTTATGCTGATTTTCAGGTGATTTTACACTATCTTGACTTGTAAAGGAATCCACCAATCACAATCATCCTTGATCAGTCTATCAAAAATAAGCCCCCCCCCACCACCAATTTGTTATAAACCACAACCTGAAAAATAACGAGGCAAGATGATGTCGACCAAAAATAACCGTGTATAAATTGACTGAAATTCCTTTAAAATCACTTCAATTTATGTTTATTATGTTGAACCATTACTAAAATCATTAAAATCAAAGAAAGGGCAATTTGCTCTCAGAAGTACATAGGCATTGTACTCCTCCACTTATTACCTCCGCCGAGGAGGTTATGTTTTTTCCGGCGTTTGTTTGTCTGTCTGTCTGTCTGTCTGACTCTGTGCAGCATAACTCAAAAAATTATAGATGGATTTTGATGAAATTTTCAGGATTTGTTGGCAATGGCACAAGGAAGAAATGGTTAACTTTTGGGGTGATCCAGAAGAAATCCTGGATTCTGGATCACTTTGATATTTTCATTAACATTGGGGTCAATGGGGCCAAAAATTTAGTTTCTCAGTATCTCGGTTAATTATTGACCAAACCTAA
>JAPSES010000124.1:8711267-8725372 GCA_029822895.1 Maxillicosta whitleyi | reverse complement strand
TCCCCCTCCCCCCCCTCTTTTTTTTTTTTTTTTTTTAATTCCAGTGTGATTGCCACACGTACAGGCTTGTTTTTCATGGTCCAGATATTCCGCCGCAGCCATTGTTTTAATCGGGTTCACCGAAGGCCTTTCTTTATCACCAGCCGTCTGTCAGTGTGCCATTAGGTCAAGCATTAACAGTCGAGGTCCACTTCCATTAGTGATGAAGCAAGCTTGTAAATCTGAGGACGCTGAAGGGTGGAACACTGGAGCTCCTCCCTCAACAAATGAATAGACTAATGAACTTTCAGTCATTGTCAAGCATCTACTTTCACGGTTAGGCATGTGTGTTTTATTAAACACTCCTCTGGGAACACGGAGGTAAAATTCATCAGAGTTTCTTCTTAATAAACTAATTGACTGACAATACAGTGATTGACCCGTGATACACGTGGTTAAGGGAGAGTATTAAAAGGATGAGATCAGATACTGGGCATATTGGTGAATGTAGTTAAAGAAGTGATATTTTGCTTTTTTTTAAATGGAATTATGTAAAACATTTCCCTGTGCTCTACATAAACTGTAAATGCTATACTTGGGTCTGAATTCTTCATTAATTCAATTCCGCAGGTCCATTTTCAACCCTACTTCTGAGTAATGACACCAGAAAGGTTGTTTTGAGCGCTGGCCCTTTAAATGCAAATTAGCCACTTCACACCCCACCCTTTCCAGGTTATATAACTGAACATTTTAGGTAATTGGCTCCAACTTTGTACATATTTTTAGTTTTTACTACAACCACTGCTGCTGATAAACTATTATGTCATACGTCTTGACCTTTTATATCAGGAAATGTTGTGATGTAACTAGTTATAGATGTAACAAATTAAGCAGGAATTAAAATGGGTTGTAGAAACCCACTCGATTTTTGCCAAAATGAATATAAAAATAACTTTGCAGCATCTGGAGGGTGTTATTTAGCCTCAGTTCCTCATTTTCACATGTTTATTATAAGATACAGATCACAGTGGATCTACAAATACACAAAACATTTAGTAACAGATAGAATATTGGTACAATTACATTCTGCAGACATTTCAGGTTCAATTTTGTTCAGGTTATTCACTTTTTTTTTTTTTGTAAAAGTCTGTAAATAACCATTTTTGTGTCATTTAATGTTTGTTTTTTTTATACTAAAAAAAAAGAGGAAAAAATTGTGGTTTTCATTATTTATAGTTTATTATGATCGTGTTTTGTTGGTCTGACCCACTTTAGATTTGAACTGACCTAAAATTATTCTGACATCTTTGATTGTTAATATCATCAGTGTAATTTTTGTATTTCACTAATTCATCCTGGCTGGATTGGACCCTTTGGCAGGCCGGTTTTGACCCACGGGCCGCATTTTTGACACCCCTGTTCTAAGGTGTATGGCTAGCTGGTTAGCACGCTTAACTAATGTAAATACGTGGGCAGTTCAGTACACTGACATCATCTTCATCTATTTCTTCACTCTCTGGTGTCATTGCAATGTGACTTTTGACTGGTTTAATGTTCAAATATTACCCGTCAACCCTTTTAAACAATGAAAAAGTACAACCGAGGGTCTTAAATAGAGGCAGACATCCTTTCACAGTCTCGTAATTACGGCGCTTACAGTCGCCTCCAGGGAGTGGAGGTGTAGCTGCTGGAGCCATGATGGGCAGTTATTTTTTCGCACCGACGTTAAAGTTAAGACTGTGCAGTGTGTATTTTTGTATTGCAAGTTTTTCTATCTTAACACATGCATCCGACTGAGCGAGGAAGAGAAAAGAGGGGGAGGAGGATGGGGGGGGAGATCAGAAGGATTTATGGGCGTAATAATGGAATCTCAGTGGCTGGGCCATTGACACTGAGGCATTTTCTCTCATCCTCTTCCCATTATTAGATGGATGGAGCAGGAGGGAGTAAGCACAGCAACATATGGGCGGGAGAGAACGGCACGCCGCTGTCTCAAATCACATCTCTCTGCCTTTCATGCCACTCAGACATCCATACATCAAGCTATAAAAAATTACAGGCATTGACTCCATTTGTATTTGACTTGAAAATGTCATCTTTATGGGTACAAATTAGATTTATATTCTACTGTTTGTCCTAGTTTGCCTTAATTTGAATGAAATTCGTTTTCAAAAGAGTATGCCAGCATTAATTTTAGGTCCGTTGTATTCAAATAAATTCACTAAGAAATGCATCTCTGTCTGGGGCTGTGCCAGCCATCTGCATCTGGAGCATGATGAGTACTGGATGAACCTGAGCCACCGTGTGTTTGGATGGCACATGTGGGTTTATTTCTCCAGAATCGTAACCACACCGGCGTATGTTCACACTGTCAGCATTAGGGGGGCATAATAAGGATTCCGGTTCTATGTTCAGAAGGTCCAATGTTCAGAGGGTCCTCTGTTCAGAAGTTCCTATGTTCAGAAGGTTGTATGTTCAGAAGGTCCTATGTTCAGAAGGTCCTATGTTCAGAAGGTCGTATGTTTAGAAGGTTGTATGTTCAGAAGGTCCTATGTTCAGAAGGTCGTATGTTTAGAAGGTTCTATGTTCAGAAGGTCCTATGTTCAGAAGGTTGTATGTTCAGAAGTGCAGTAATATATCAATTTTGTAGTGATTTCAAGATTGCGAAATCAATCAGTTTGTGACTTTTTCATTAACAGAGGAGTTTGTAAAAGCAAAAGTAAAAGTAACCCTAACCTTCTGAACATAGAACCTTCTGAACATAGGGACGAACCCATAATAAGGGCATTCTGTGATACCCCTCCTACAGGCTGAACCATACATCAAGGCCAAAGTACATAGTTAAAAGCAACCGGAGGTCAAGTTTGGTTGACCTCCACTTTGGTTGGTCGGTCTTCTGTAGAGCCTGGATTTGGTTACATCACCAGCCTTTGTCAGCAGTGTCATGCCAGTACATCCAACTTGGTTTGCATCAGTAATACGGAACACAAAGAGGTGATGAGCACAGTACTATTTTGTTGTATAGTATTGGCTGCTAGTATCTGACGAACCCTGACCGATTTCCTGAAGAATTTAGAGGCACCGTGAGCGGACATATGAGAGACTAAAACTGCATCAATATGGCAACACAATGGATCTGAATCTGATCAAAGAAATTAGCCAAAAAATGTAGGTGAAACGGCAAGAAGAAGCTGAGTGGCACATCTGATTTAGGGATGTCCCGATCCAGGATTTTTTACTTCCAATCCGATACCAATATTTTTTTTTGCTTTGCTTTTTATTTGTTCAGTAAATGATAGATTTTGCTGGAAAAGTCACATTTTTTTCTGTTTCTGATGAAATAAGCGTTGAATTTACTCTGAGGTTTAATGAACATCTATATGATCAGTAAATGAAATATAGAAAGATACCTGATTTTTACTGAAGAAACACAAATTAAGGAGGATAATATTCCAATTACTTAAGAAAGGTTAAATATAGTGAAAAATTGAACTACTGCAAAAGTAGCACTAGGTCCTTATGGGTTAATACTTATGGTTTCATTTGCTGCGTTAGCTGAGATGAATGTTGCTGGTGGAGCAAATTAAAACATGCGAGATTGACATAAAATTTGACATGTCAAAATAGACAATTCACAGCATTACCTCGTTGAATTATACAAAATCTAGGAACCTGAATGTGGACCTGGTTCGAGGTTGCAGTTGCGTTTTTTGCTTAAACTGTAGTCAGATTTTGTTGACTGTTATCAGCATGCACTTGATCTGCCTGATGCTTTAAAATCAAAACAAACCAGTCTTAACTCAAGCTGTGTTGAAGAAGTAACCTCTTCTGAGGATGACACTGACTACTTGAAATGTATGTTTCTAGGACTAGTAGAGGTTATTATGTTTAGCTGCGTGACAAAAACAGTTTGCGTCTCTTTGTGGTAGCAATATAAATCATGTTTTCCTTTTTTTTTTCCTCTGCTCAGTCTTCGTGTGTCCTCTCACTGTCCTCAGTTCCATTTCCTAACCACTCGTGCATATAGTAGTTTTATTTCCGAAACCATTATGGCGCCACTTCCTGATTATGTGTACCGTTGTAAACATTGGCAGCGATAACTGTTTACAGTAATGTGATTTGTTTTTATTACTCGTCCTTAAGGTCAGCACTGCGTTCAGCAAAATTATGCAAGCGCTCTTTCTTTGGTGTCACAGTTGAGTCTAAACTATTAATGAAAGATCTTGTGGAAAGCTGAATTAAAAGAGATATTTTTGGTTTTCATTTTAAAGGATGCTTAAAAGGATGTCTTTAATGTGTTCCCAGCTTTGATTTGCTGCAGAACTTATGTGGAAACTTCACTTTACTCAGGCTTTCATGTAAATTTGTGGCTTCCCTTGGTATGTTGTTTATCTTTAGTACCCTTTAATGTTTTCAGGGGGCTGGTTTATCCCATTCCTGAACACAGTATCTTAGGAATGTCAGCTAAATGATCACTTCATCTTAAGTTTGATCTGTATAACTGTTTTAATTTTGTGGTCAAGGTCACTGTGACTTTGTGCAGGTTTTACTCCCAACACATGCAAACAGGTACATACAGATTAACTTTCCTTTCAGTGTCTTTGATCATGGTACTGATGAAGAGCTGGAGTCGGTTCCTGAGGGCCTACAGTGGCAGCTCATAGCTCCTAATGCACTAATGCTAATGCTAGGAGTACTAAGGTGTATTAGAATGGCCAAAAAGGTAGAAGCAGGGATCAGATAACCTTGTAATATCAAACAACTAATAGTGACCAAATTGAGGCAAACTAAAATAAAGTGATATAAATATTTCAGGATTTCTAGCTTTCTTGTAACAATATTCAAGAACTTCTGTTGGTAAGGACTTCTTCGTCTAATATCTTTATCTACTCTTTTTCTACAGTCACACAAATTATGTTAGAACGTGGAAGCAAATTTCATGTTGCACGGGCAAAATCGCTAAGCAGCAGTAGAGAATTTCGCCTCCTATTTGTTTCAACAGTACTTATCTATTGTCTAGTGTTTCATTATATGTCGCTGTTTATTTGAGAGAAAACTGCAGAGTTGTCGTCAATACATGGATATTATCTGCAACTTGGGGTGATGGCAGATGTGGGCAACCCCGTGTCTTCAATTTCAGCTGATCAACAGGGTTGTTTGGTGGAAGTGCAGGTGATCGGTCCCTTTCTACTGTGTCTTCACCGTTCAGGAAAGCATCTTCATTATATCCCAGAGACCCCCTTCCAACATGGCAAATTGCCAACAGCGCTGCTCATTGGTTGTCACTGAGCAACAAACACCTGCCATTTTGTAATTAACACCTGCTGTTTGATAACAGACACCTGCTTTTGCCTGCATTGATTGTTATGTGATGGCAAAATTCACTGTAATGACTGGCTAAACGTTTTAATTCAGTTTCATCCGTTTCAAAGATGGCTTGTCCGTTCCTGTGATTTTTAGCAACAGGTTTGGATGCTGGTTCTCCTCCAGTCTCATGCACTCCTTCCTCTTGCCTTTCAGTCGGGTGACTGGTAAACCTGCCATGGATATGACCTGCCAATCTGCTTTGACGTTTAATAAATCCTTGGCATTTATAGCCTGTATTATGTACTCCCACATCCAATGCTGCACTCTGCACTGCCCCACTTGTTCTATGTAATGGCATGAGGTTCTAAGGTGTACTTCTGATTTACCACACACAAGCTGATAGAAAGCTCCAAAGGTTTAACACTGAATATATAAGTCTTTGCAGTGCGGTAGCAGTGGTTTAACATCTGTTCCCGGCCATTCAAAGAGGCGACAATAGGGAGCAGGTTTTTGGTTGCACTTAAGTGATCTCGCACTAAAGAGAAGAGGAAGATAAATTAATTCATCCTGCTCTTGAGGCTAATCTTTGACCTCTCGAGTCGTCGAATCCGGCTGGAGAGAAAGGTAATAAAGACAGGCCGCGTTGAAGTATCTCTAGGTGTCATGATGCTAAAGGCCAAAAGGAAAAAGGAATGTGGGCAGTCACAAACTTAGATTTTTATTCTGCAGTAAGTCCTGAGTGTGTTTACATCAACAGAGACAAATAATGTTGACATTTAACACAGTTTTTGGTCAGTTTTCCATGCGTACGCAACTTCTCAAGCAAATATACATGAAAGCTGGTAGCAGCGATGCAGAGTTGCCCTCTTGTTCACCCGCTGTTGTATTTCAAACAAGAGTGGAGTTGAAATATATGCTAATCCTTGGCTCGTTTTGCCTGCCGTCCCACGGTGTAGAAGAGCATAATATTTCCATAGCGATCGGGACATTTTTGAGGGATTAAGCAGGGGTTAGGAGGTGGTCGAGGGAACCCCAGGCAGCCCTGCGCACATTGCACCGGTTGACGGCGGGAACAGTAAAGGGCATGTGTTTAACCGTGATTGATGCACTGTTGGTAATGTAGAAGACAGTGGGAATCCAGATTAGAGTGAATGACCCATGGGAGTGGAATGAGAGATGGGTAAAAGAGATGGAGAAAGAGCAGGAGGGAAAGCGAGGCAGATGGGGAGATGTGTTCCTGCGAATGCCCGATAACCCGTACGCCATCAGGCTTTGAAGCCCCGTCTATCGCCGCGCCGTAAAACTTGGACATGCACGAGTTTCATTTCGCTTCCTGCTGTTTTTGTCTTTTAATCTGCGTGGCTTGTTTTGTAAAGACGGCTTAATTTCTGTTGGACACTGCAGCGGCATTACCCAGAGCCTGCTTTTCAGAGTCCAACCGGTGACTTTGGCTCCACGCTTTTCACGCTGGGTATGGAATTAAAATGACATGAGCAAGATACGCATTAGTGTTGCTTTCATGGCAGGACTTTATCTTAATTAATGCAGTTATTTGGTAAGAAATGCACTGCAGGCCAGGTATCACTTCTGCTGCTCCAAAACCAGCAAGTACCCCTTTAGATTAATCTCTTGTGATCTGTTAACAACTAAATTACAAGCTTTTGATTATTATTTGAGGACTTGAATCGGAATGCTGGTGTCTGAGTTTTGGAGTAAAATGCCATTTTTGGACATGTAGAGTTTTGTTGTGCTTTAATTCCACATTTCTACTGCAGTAGATTTCAAGGGAAATTATTGTAGCTACTTCATTGTTTGGACAGGTTAACTTTTCATTAGAGGTGTAACGAAGTCAAGCAGACAAGAAATTCTATGTTATTATTTACTATTTTGAGTTTTAAAGTAAGGAGTTACTTATAAATAAGTTTTACTTCAATGTTAAAAAAAAACAAATCTGTATAGAATTTGCCTCTGGATAGTATAAAAGATGCCAACTAGTAGGAATGTAGGAACAACTGGTACAGAAAAAATTTAAAAAGAAAATAAAAAAAATAAAAAAAAAAATTTAAAAAAATATTTTTTTTTTTTTCTTTTTCTTAAAAAAAAAAAAAAAAAAAAAAAAAAAAGCACACGTTGAGACAATTAAAGAAATATCTCGTCCCCCAATTAAACTAGGATATGGTATTGTGTCTACGAATACGTCTAAAATCCATATGTTAATGTCTCCACCCTTCATTTCATTTTATGCATGGTCTGTAGCAGATATTTTACCATGTTTCAACATCTGCTGTCAGGTTCTTTGAGCTGTTTGTGTTGATATTAATTTGATCGATAAAAAATAGTTTTTGCCCATCTTTTAGAGGCGTACATACATGCATTTAATGAAATAATGTATTAGAGGAGGGAAATATATTTAAATATAAAAGCACTTTTAGTTAATTTTCCAGTGATCCTTGTTTTCTTCTATTCTATTCTTATACTGCCTAAAAGCATGGACAGGAAAAGTAGAAGTGGACAGTAGAATTATAAGATGGGACAAGCTGAAAATGATTTTATTTGGAAAAACGCAATAAGAATGCTCTGCTCCTGTACCTTTTACTGATTACAGTCATTCCTTATCAACTTGCTTCTTCGTCTTGATTGGTATTTTATGCAAATGCTACTGTTGATATGATATGACTACCCGTTAATTATCATGTATTACTCACAGTCAGTTATATGGGGTTTATAGACTTAAGTGTCCATGTAAAGCACAAAAAGAATCTCATGCTGATCATGTGACTCTAACATCTACAAGAAGCAGCCAGTTTGACTTGCTCTAATGACGCTGTTAATGACTGAATATCCAAGTGACATTAACGCCTTTTTTTTTTTTTTCCTATTCATCACCCTTCGGAGTGACTCAGACTTCTACAACCGGATTGGACTGTAAGATCCCCAAACTGTGGCACAACAGAGGGACACGTTTTACACTTTCTTTACACCCGACCAGCAGTCTACGCAAACTGTTTCATTCTTCTTTTCTCCTGAATATCTGAGAATGAATATGAATAAAGCAGGGTGGAAAGAAAAATCTGTGAACAACACTGTCACTGTGAGTTAATAACAGGCTTAATCAAACATTCCGGATTCTTTTGCCAAATCACAGAGTGACTGTAGCACTGTGTAATGCACACACCAATACTGGTGGTGAGTCATCTCTCTAATTTATCAAGCACTGTTGATGAGAAGGGAAAATACCATGCTGTATGTTTGAGATAAGTGGGAAGAAGAGCTAAAATACCAGTATCCCAAGATGAAATGAGGCAGAGTAATTGGTTTGATTAATTGGCACCGATAGGATGTTTTACGAACCATCGGCATCCACGCAATTTGCCTCGGATAGCGGTCAATGCCTAATATTAGACCTTTTTGAGGGAAAGTACGTGGTCAGTGCTCGCTAGATTTTTAATGGTTAGTTTGATGTTTAGTTTAGTTTATGTATTCATTTTCACAGATGTTTATTACTTTGACTTAGATGTTCAGTACAGCAGTCTATCCCCTTCTTAATAAACTAAATAAACGTAAATATAGCCATTCATTTTCGACATAAGAGACACTTAGGAGGAGGAAGAGAGGAACTGTTGATCTTATGAGTAACTTTTTGAATGAATCACAGGAAGAGATAAGGCTAATTGAAAACACTTACAGTCCCATATTTAGATCATGCGACGCAGGGACGGAAAGGCAAGTATTTACATCCAGCTGTTTTTATTTACATATTCACGACAGGGTGCAACACAAGCTAACATTACGTTAGAAACGGCTATGTAAAAAATGTCCAAACTAAACTTCACATCACCACAAAAGTATGTGTAAATCTTTTATACTGAAGCTTTAAAATGAATGAAAAGTTAAAAAAGGAAAAAAAATCACAATACCAAGCTGCATTCGGCAGCTGCGGCATGAATACAGTCGATAACAATGTCCAATCCAAATATCCTCAAATAATGATGACATGCTTAAGACTACTGAAGCAGCAAGCCAAAAAATAATTCCACCAACAGTAATGTCAGAGCTATTAAGATGGTCAAATCCACCTCTTTTTCTTCCATGAAAGGAGTGATTCATTTCTGGGAAGTACAGGACAAAAGAAGGTGCCCCCCCCACCCCACCCCACCCCCTCTGTGAGGACAGATGGAAATAGTGGTTGGTTAAAGTGTAGGTGCAAAATAGAAACAGCACAGAAGCTCCTAGTGCGTTCCTTAATTATAGGCGGATTAGACGGTGTCAAAGGTCTGGTAATGGTTGGACGTTAGGGCCCCACGGTGCAGCAATAAGAAAAGAAATGGTGCAGAATCTGATCTGATACATGGTAAGGTAAAGTTTTGATGATTGTGTGATTTCTTTGTAATTGTCTGTTTATAGAAACGGAGGAAAAAAAAAAAAAAAAGGCCAAAGCAGCCCATCCATTGTGGCTGGAAAACGTGGCCCCAACAGAGGGTAATGGCCCTTACTCTAATCCTCTAAAAGATGAGGGGTACGAGAGGTTCAAACACACACAGGCGAGAGGGAGCAGGAGAAAAAAACTAAAAAAAAAAAAAAAAAGTAGACGCAGGGTAGCGATGGAGAGGCACCATTCTACGCCTCATTGAGTCCTTATTCGGAACGGCCGGCACTTCATTAAAAAACCAAGGCGTCTTCCGTGGAAAAAAGAAAAAAACAACAAGACAACAAAAAGACTGCTTGTTGTTCATATTCCATCATGATGCACAAAAGGACCAGGCGGCACATTTGTTCTGTCACAACCACAGCGTACCCGAGCGTGTCTTCGGAAAGAGGCGGGCTGCAAATTTGTAATTTATGATAATTGTTTTCTGCAATACTGTAAATATATAATGACGATTATTTCCGGGGGAGCACACAGCGGCGGCAGACGTGGCATTTCATCAGACGAAGCCTGAAACATTGCTTGAGTGAAGTGAATAGGGCGGAATATTGTGTCAGAGCGGTTGTAGTTGAACACATGGATGCATGTAGACACGAGTTGACTTAACGCAGCAGCAGCATGTGTGAAGTAATCATTTTGAAAACTGCAGCTTGGATTTCTGTTGTACATATAGAGGGATGTAAAACTACTCTTTAAGGCTATGTTTATGCTTTGCACATACAGTGTATTCCTCTGCTGGTCTGTGACGAACAACAAAAAATGTTGCTTGTTGACGGTATTTTCGAGCAATTTTCTTTAAAGTTGACATTTAATCACATCGTAACAATTTGATGTTGATGGTTTTTAAATTAAAAGGGTAGAGTACAAATGTATTCATTTGTCAAAACTAACCTTGTGGTGAGTATCTAAACAATTAGGGCAGTTAAGAGCAGAAAACTGCCGATATGTAATATACCGCAGCGACTGTAGTGTTGGGTTTTCTTGTGTTTTCAGTGGCTTTAAGACCCCCTCATTCAAAACCTGCTTTAAACTGTAAGTAAAAGTTGATTAAGCTAGTGAAAGCACCTCAAATAGGTAGCAAAATCTGTGACCCAATGCTTTTGTGTGTAGAAATCGATGCTTCCTCTGCTTGGGTAAGACTTGTTTGGCCCCTGCAGAAGAAAGCCAACTTTCTCTTGCTTTTCACGTTGTTATATATGAGGTGAATTTTCTTCATGAGCACTCCTTCACCTGGCAGCAGGTTAAACAGTGTGCATGTGCTCTCAGGTGTTTCTGCCACTGGTTTATTGGTTCACGACGGTCAAGGTACGTTTGCTTTTCATTTGAGCCCTTTTTTTTTCCCCGGGAAGGTCAAAACACAACACTTTCTTTTATCCGAGTCTCTATCTCTGTGTCTCCATCCTCCGTTTATTGATCGCTCCCTGACCCTTCACCTCGACTGTGAGTAATGGAATTGCATGTTGTGGACACAGGCCCTGGTGAAGGTCTCGTAAAATGTTCAACGCATGTTTGCGCCAAACTGTCCGATCGATAGCTTGCTCGCTCCCATGTCAGGGAGTACAGAGCCATGCTATTTCTGCCAGAAGCTGAAAAGTTCTTCAAATTCAACCACAGCTCACTGGGTTTGTAGAGCAGAATTCAAGTGGCATCTTTATTGTCTTGTGCTCTCTGAATATTAAAAATATAATGCAAGGATCTTGTTTTGATGCTGAATTGCCTTGTATTTCTTGTAAACAGTTGTAAAATGCACCTTGTAAAAGCAGCTTGATGATTTTTTTTTTTTAGGTTCTCCTCTAAATGATCTAAATGCATTTGAACACACTCGCTTTTACAAAATGACACGAAAGTGCGCAGATATCTCGATGTTGTTACTCCTCTTAAGATCTTTGCTTCCTCAAAGGCTGTGCTTTGAAGTGCAGATGGATACATTTCGGGTTTGTTTCTTTTGAAGCTGAATTTCTCCCACCAAATCCCACAGTTGCAGAGCATTCTGACCACTTACGGGAGGAAAAACAGCAGCCTCGGTGGAATGGCTGGACCGAGACGAGATGCCATACCGCTCGAGAGTCTATCAGGTTTCATTTGGACAGATGGGACAGTGTGGAAAGGCACAGTGCCCGCTTGGTGATGGGAAAGATAGTGGTAGAAAATAGAGCAGTGCAGTTTACGGAAGGTGCGAGCCGAGCGTGCTCGAACTGCCTCTCCAGGAATGTTTGTTGTTGTTGCTGTGGAGATGGTTTGTGTGTTTGACGACATCAGGAATACTGTTATATTTGGTAACGGGCGTTGCGCCGAGCTATATCTGTGAACCTCGAAATAACAGTGCCATTAGTTTAAATGTGCATCCTTTCATTGTCCGAGTTAATTCGAAGTTTGATTCGGTGACGGCTTATAAATGACTGAGTTTCACTTTACTTTAAGTCTAACATTAGTTTAGATTAGTGTGCATGGTATGAGGCTTTATTTGGCATTGAATACCTTCAACTACAACACAAACTAAACTACATAGCACTCTAATCCTAACATCAATTGCCTAGTGGATTTTCAGAAATTGATAAATTAAATCACTGTTCTTCCAAAAGATATCCTCTCATTTATTGTATTGACGACAGTATGGAAGAGATGTGTTAAACATATTGAAGTTTCAATTTCATTCAATTCAGTTTTGTTTGTAGAGTTCTATATCACAACAAGGTTACCTCACAGGGATTTACAGGGTTAAACAACAGTCAAATAAAAACAGGGGTCAAATATACAGTAGATCAGGGGTGTCAAACTCATTTTAGTTCAGGGGCCACATTCAGCTAAATTTGATGTGCGGAGGGCCGAACCAGTAAAATAATGACAGAATAATATGTAAATAATGTCAACTCTAAACTTTACTTTTTACATTTTACTGTGAAAAATTACATTTACAAAGACAAAAATTTGGATGCGATTATTTATAGGTTAATATAATGTTTAATTGGTTTCAATTAAATAGTTAATATCTTAGTGTGATTTTAGCATTTCACAAATTCATCCCAGGGGCTGGACTGGGACCTCTGTCGGGCCGGATTTGGCCCCCGGGCCAAATGTTTGACACCTGTGCAGTAGATGAATGAAGTTCCCCCATCCTTCTCTGCAAAGAAAACCTCCAAAAACCCAGTGGGAAAAGAGGAACGTCAGGGAGAACCACAGTGAAGGACAGATCCACTCCTATGGACGGACAGACTATAGATGCACCAGGACTGAAGGACGTCCATTTATGGATGTGGTTTCGGTCTATTATTCCCAAACATATCAGGTCCAAAATCTCCCTTCGGTGTTCAAGTAAACACCTCGAGAAGACCAAAGCATGATTCACCTCATTTTCATCAATCCCCCCTGCCCCGTGGATGGAGACATGACCATGCCCATCAGGTTCTTCCTTTCCTTTGTCAAATTTCCTTACATTATAGATCTGTCAGGGTTGAGATGTAACCCAACGCACACATATAAAAACTGACAGTCAGTTCCTTTGAGACTAGAAACTTCTACCAGACGGAAGGAATAGAACATGCTCCCAAGGGTTTCTGCAAATTTCATGTTAAATTTAAAACATCTGAAGACTGTTTGCAATTGGGAAGCTCTTTCACATCCATCATAGCTTGAAAGTAGATAAGATATAAAGAAATGTCACCATTGCATGTTAGATGAGACTCTTAACCCTGACTAGAGCACAAAATGTTTTCAACTTTAGTGGGTTATAGGAGGACATAACGAGACTTTGTTACTTTTGTGGAAAATCTTCACATTTTTTTATTATGTAGAAAAGCAAGGTTAATCAATTTAGCATATTTGCTTTACCCATAAGTGAAAAAAAACCAAGAAGTTTATTTATTAAAAACACACATGTAAGGTGAAAGGAACACCTATTTTCCAACATTACAACAACATAACATGCTGATCCCACATGATCCCTTTGAACATCACTCCTTATATTAGTACCATTACTTCATCATTACATTAGTACCATTATTTCATCATTATATTAGTACCATTATTTCATCATTCCTTACATTAGTACCATTACATCATCATTCATTACATTAGTACCATTACGTCAGCATTCTTTACATTATTACCATTACTTCATCATTACATTAGTACCATTCCTTCATCATTCTTTTCTATTAGTACCATTATGTCATCAGTCATTACATTAGTACCATTACTTCATCATTACATTAGTGCCATTACTTTACCATTCCTTACATTAGTACCATTATGTCATCATTCCTTACATTAGTACCATTCCATCATAATTCTTTTCTATTAGTACAATTACTTCGTCATTCATTACATTAGTACCATTACTTCATCATTACATTAGTACCATTACTTCACCATTCCTTACATTAGTACCATTACT
>JAPSES010000124.1:8678903-8694418 GCA_029822895.1 Maxillicosta whitleyi | reverse complement strand
CCACCGTCTTCGACAGAGGTCAGGAAGATGTCGTGCTTTCCTGCAGCTGAGGAGGTGGGCAGCCTTGCACCTGCTCTCACATTTTTTTTTTTTTTTTTTCATATTTTTTTTCAGTAGCTGTCTCCATTTCCATTTATTCACTTACTTTTTTCCCATTCCTCTGAAAGAAATGCTGTGGCAGAGCTGTTCATCTAACCAGTGTACAAGAAGAGGGATGTTGCATACAGCTGAATAAATGTGCATTTAACCTGCATGTCAGGTTGCTGGATTCCGAAGTTATTCAGGCATTTTGTTGACTGGATTTTCCAGCATTAAATATGTTAGATTCGAACAATTAGGTTATTGGAAAGTTGCTAAAAACGTTAGCTATAGTGATTCAAGAAGCAGATTTATATTTATTTATTTATTTTTTGTATGTTTTACGTATGTTTATCATCATAGATCATAATTAAAATGAGGTACTTATTGATGTATGTTTCTTGACATGATTAGTCCCAATAATAACAATAATTAGGATGAATAAAAGTGCTTTACAAATCTGTTATTTTTGGCAGAAATAAAAGGATTTTCTTTACGAAATTCATAAATAAAAAGGCAGCAGATACGTTTATAAAGGAATGACCTTTACAGAAAAATAGAACATTGAATATTTTTACTGAACATATTTTCCATCCGCTAGACAGTGTTTTTTTTTTTTTTTTTAATTATTATTATGAATAATGTGTCTACAAAAAGACACAGTAGTGCTATTCATCAAGTTCCTTCTTATTCATATTCTTCTTTTTTTAATTTTTTTTTTAAATAAACAAATAGCATTAAATAAAAACCAAATCAAACCATGTATAAGTGATTTATCTGTGACAGAAAAGTGAGCTCCACTCGGCTTTTCTGCTCACACTCTTTTTTTTATTGACTTTCTCAGGTGAATAATGGCAAAAAAAATAAAAAATCTGAAGACACCGAGTATGAAAACACCAAGCGAGGGAGTGTTTATGTCATGTGGGTGAAGCCGGCGACGGCATGCCTGATCACGACCCTCCTTGTACCGGTGACAACAGACAAAAAAAAAACGTGCCTCCACATTGGGTCGGATGGCTGAACCGATTGGCTTTTTGTCCTGTGAAAGATCCACTCCACATGTGTCACAGCTGTGCAGCCGTCACCTCGGCCAAGCAGGCAAGATGAGATAGGGAGAAGAAACAGGAGCCTGTCAGCCTGTCTGTCCCTGCGCATTAAAATAGACATCGGCTGGCCCTCTCGCTGTCTCTGCCCTGCAAACCTCCATTGTTTTCGTGAGGAGGTAGATGTCTAGGACCTGCCTTGCTAAGTGCTTACAGAGCACCACTCACTGTCACTGCAAAGTGCCTCAGCTGCCGGAAAATACAAGCTCTAATATAGTTATTTTATTGGGCTGCAACAGGGAGAAGGAAGAGCGCGTCTTTTCTTTTTTTTTTTTTTTTTTTTCATATAGAAGTGCAGTTACCATGACTCGGTTTTTATCTCGAAAACTACGAGTATTTGTTTTGAAGAACGTTGGGTCTGAATTTGAACTGGAGAAAATAGAGGTTTGGCTCCAGTACTGAGCTCTGACAGCTGTACCAGAATGTGTTCCAACTCCACTTCATGGTACTTTGGGAAACACTCTAAATGGAAACCAAAATGTAATATTGCAAGAAACCAGTAGAATTGAGGATAACCACAGGTCGTGGTGAAGTACAGTATGTTTTCCTCTTGATATTTTTTTACCTTCCTGACCCGACCCCAACCATGTTTATGTAAATCAGGACTCTGACTTAACATTTCAGTGTTCCAAAAATAAGTGTCGCATCTAGATTTCCATGTTAGTGTCAGCGGTTTAACCACTTGTGGTGCTGTTGAACCGTGTTTCACAGAAATTACATCCATGTGTGACTTTTTTTACACCAGTGCTCAAGGACCTCTGCTCCAAACTGAACAATGTGGAATTACCACAAGTACAGTTGTTTGGCAAATAACAGCCCCTTTTTTTTCAGGTGTCTTGTCTCATTTCTAAAAATGTAAAATTTGCTTCATTCATAAGAGCTCAGACTGCAAATCATTTGGTTCTTACCAAGATAAAACACTTACATTTACAAGTGTTAGATAATTTATCTTGCTTTAAGAGTTAATTTCTTATTTTAAGTGTTCATACATCTGTACAAATGCTTATTTCTGGATTGAACGACCTTGTGAAAGTGAAATTATCTTGCTGCATGGACAGATATTTCACCTGTTTGGAGTATCTTTTTGCTCATATTTAGTGTTTTTATCTTGTTTTGAGTAACGAAACGGAACATTGACAAAGTAGTGGTGTAAAAGTATGCAATTAAGTTTGGAAATGTATTGAAGTAAAAGTGAAAGTTGTCACAAAAAAATTAAAAACTAAAGTAAAGTACAAAGTCTCCCAATATGTACTTAAGTACAGTAGTGAAGTATTTTGACTTCGTTATTATACAACACTGTTACATACACTAAAATAAGGAAAAATCATTGCATCAAAACTATCTAAATGAGTTTTCCAGATGTAATTGTTATTGTTAATCCCTTGTTTTGTGTAGTATTTTAAGCTTTTTGGGCATTTATTATGTAGTACCTGTTCAAATTCAAATAGATAGATATATACTTTATTAATCCCAAGAGAAATTAGTCAGGAAAAATTCAGCAGTTTTGGATAAAGACAAAAAATAGACAGACGAAAAACAGGTGGGTCAGTAACCAGGTTGACATTAGGGTTAGTATATAGCCTCTAAAAAACTTGCTAAGGAAATTATTCTAAGAAAACTTTCTGTACAATACTGTATACCATCATTCTACCTCATTCCACCTGTGCAATATATCCATAACACAATGTGCAATTGTAACATAACATATGCAATATGTTCAATTATTTATTATTAACGTCCTTCATACCCACGCCCACTGTACATACCATTAAATTACTCACTTATTTCAGATTTTATACATTTATTACTCTGGTGTGAGAACTCCTGTACATATTTTATCTTTATTTATATTTTTATCTTTACCTTGTAAATATTGTATCTTATATCTTACTTGTTTACTTTTTTTTTTTTTAGTAATATTTTACTATTTTGCACTGATAGGAGACGCTCCAATTTCGTTTTACAATGTGAAATGACTATAAAGGGCATTCTGATTCTGATACAATATCCTACTGTGCAGCTAACACTTCCATAGTCTATAATATAATGACTCCTCCATACACTATACACTCTACGATTTATTGTCTGACAGTGCTTGGATCAGGTTATTAAACCAAATCCATGAGTGAACTTAAGTAGACTCATTGCAAAAACCCAAAGTACCTATGAGAGCGGGGATGCATATGCAGGATTCTGGTGACAAAATCCTGGATTTGGTATATTTGTCTTCCTACCTGATCATCCCCGCTTATGTTTATATCCAAAATTGTTGACACTGAACTTTTCTTCCGACCCGAAACCAAATGAACACTCATTCTCCTTTTGTCTGAAGTATTTAATTTTATTAAGAGCACAAGAATAATACAGGATGAACAGTGGAGTTATCCACTAATTATAACCGTAGAAAATAGTGTGAAAATATCCCAAATGTGCTGTTTTTAGTAACTAATGATTCTTCATTAGGTGTTTTGCTGGGGAGTGTTGTCCTGCTTACTCAACTAAATAATGTTCCGGTACTGTCCAAAATAAAAAAATAAAAATAAAACAGGGCTAGATGCCAAAATTAGTGTCTGTTGTCTACAGTTTATGGTAAGTTCTAAAACACAGTGAGGTTATTTTCTGCTTTGTATAAATTCCACCTCCTCTGCCTCATCTCTTCTTCGCTTTCTGTCCTCACTTGTATTTCATACATACTTTATCTGGAAGTTGCACAGTGCTTGAAACACAACACAGCTGAGTTAACATGTGTGGTGTTGTCTCCACTGGCAGAGGAGGTGTCTCGAGAATGCAGCCACACATAAAGCAAAATAAAAAATAAAAAAAACCACACAGTTTACACTTTAATATGTGAAGCTATGTGGAAATACAGTGTGTATGAAGGAGGCAAATGTTTGTGTAAGACTAGCTGTCCGTCTTTTATAATTGTTGAAAAGCGTCTGTTTTTATTTTGTAACAGAAACACGCTTTAATAGTGTATGGGCATCACGGAGCACTTTGCACCCTGGATTCTTTCATTTCATGCAAGTCAAAGATCACTTTGCCTGTTGTGTGAGCCTTTTTGCCTTTTTACAGAGAGCGGCGACATAAAATAAAGTTGAGTAAATTTCGTGAACTTTAAAACGAAAGGCAAAGGAAGGGAATTTGAGGGAGCAGCGGAGCCTCTTGTGCCAAAATGGCCTCCGTTCCTAGCGGTAAATGCAACTGTGCCCTGTGTTTTCTCACATAATGCCACCGTGTGGTGTATAATGCAAGACGAGTTGAATGGAGCGGACTGCGGGTTAATTGGAGGTTGTTGGCAGCTCGGAGAGATTTTGAAATAACATCCCAAAACAGCCCGAATGGACATGAATGTTGTGTATAACCCCGGCATTCTGCTGGAATGGAGGCGGCGCAGTTGGAGCACCCGGTGGACTATCTCTGCTATGTGAGGAGTATTAGGGCCAGTGTCAGGGTCAAGGTATTTTTAACCAAGCATGCATACAAACCCGCTTTGCCTTGTGCCACCTGCCGGACCCTGTCAGCTGTTAAATAACTGAAGCAGCGTGAGTGGAGGGGGGGGCAAGTGGAGGTATGTTTCGTGTGTCCTTTTATACGATTGTGTCTGTTTTATACAGTCACTAAATCTCTCCCATGTTGAAAGCCACCCTGCCTTTCAACCAGCAGTTGGAGAAAAAAACAAATTGAACACCAGCTCCAGTGTATTTTACACACAAAATTCAGATAAAACTAGAAAAAAATACCTGCAGTTTACAGGCGAGGAGGCAAGGTTGCTTGTTTATTCTACCCAAGAGAGCCGAAGGTGGTGGTAGATCAATACTTAGCAGATATTGATGGCGCTATAGTGGTTATTTGTTCTTGAACCCTTTGGCTGTGGACATTCCTCCAATAGGTGAAGGCACAGAGGAGAGGGGGGAGTTTCAGTGTTTCCCATCTTGTTCTGGTCACAGCTGCTCTCATAAACCAAGGTTCATATTGCAGCAGCTGGTCCCACCTCAACAACACTAATTGTAACAGCGTTTTAGCCTCTAATCCAGAGCCACATTTGTGGAGCAGACCCAATGAAGGCCAAATGATCAAAATCATCATTCTTAGGCCAAGGATGTGGTTGTTTTTTTGTGTTGCTCATCTCAGGTTGGGTACTTGGTTTTGGTGTGTGTCACCACACAAATATTTTTTTTCTTCTCATCGCAGCAGTAGAAACGAAAGAAAATGTCTTGTGTTCATGCCCTTGTGGCTCTCATAACAATTGGATTGCCATTGCGCCAAGGGCTAAAAGAGAACAATCCTTGTAGCAAGAACATATTCATGCGGTTTCTAAACACTCACATACACCAAGGTTGCCGATACTTCGTCACATGGACCGAAGTGTTTTGTGTCCTGTGTGTACATGAGTTATCAGCACTGAATGATCCCTGGCAACTGTAGTCATTGTGAATTGAGCAAAGCGTCCAGCAGGGCAATCACTCACGAGTTTCTGCCGTTACCCGGCAACCATAGAAAATGTACACTAAACAAGGGTATGTAGGATTTGAGCGACAGTGTATACCAGTCCACTTTTAACTTTCCACTGAGCACTGGTGAGCTGGACATGACAGCTCAGTTGAAATCCACTCCACGCTCTAATTTTGGATGGTTGTGGTGTTGGGGGTTAGTCCAATCCATGCCACTGCTGACATACTCTACGGGGCTGTCACTAAAAGGAAAGTCCAAACAAAATGAATGGAACACATTTACAGTAGGTTTGGTTTCTGCTAAATTGACTCTAGTTGTTGGACCAGGTCTATCAGCGCCATCTAGTCATTGTAAGGATACACAATTTGACAAGTTTTTTTTTTTTCGTCCTTGTTAAGCTTTTTCGGTGGTTCATCATTTTTTCATTGTGTGAGTTTCTGTCCAACCATTGGGTTTGGTCTGTACATTGTTTTTTCTACCACCTTCTCAGACTTACTTGTTCTTGTTGTCTCTGTTGTCTTCTTCCAACAGTCAGGTCATGAAAGTTTATTTTTCAGGTCCCCAGCTTGAAACCAATTTTCCAGGTCCTGAACCAATTTATTTTAGGTCTAAAGGTAGCCATGAACCTTTACCTCACAGTGTTGTCTGTAGGTAACGCTGCATTCTTGATGTATGTATGAAAAAGGGTCTGGATTCATACCAGATTTAAATTGTGTTGGATTTGGGACCACTCATTTTTCACCGTTTTTAATCCATTTCCAAGTTAATCTCATATTCATTAGTTTTATACAGCTTTAAAAAGTTGGGAGATTGATCAAAATGTTCTGCATAAACCATGAAAAGTAACAGGGCCTATTATGTGAAGAAAGCAAATTTACCAAGACCATCAATTCTGAAGCAAGAGAACACCATAAATATCCAGTTGCAAAGTTGATAGACCACGAAAACATTTGTTGACACATTTCTTTGCAAGAAGGATGCTTTCAAGGAACATTGCTGCATACTTTTAGCACCTTTTAAATTATTGTTGGTGTTCTGTATGCTTTTAGTATGGTGTTCTATGTATGGTACTGAGTTTTACTATGCGTTTCTGCTATCTCAGACACTCAACGAGCAATTTTTGGAAGGGTGGATGGATTGGTTGATTGAATAATTGCAAAGAAGGCTGAATGCTAAGCCGTTCACACAAGGGGGTTTTGTTTTCTGCAGCTAAGTGGGGTTTCGAAGCAAATGTTGAACTTGCTGTATTAATTTCTAACTTCTTCTGTGAAAACAACTGAGGAATCATGTGATATTCTTCAGGAATGATCTGAACTCTACCAACCTTTTTGTGTGCAAGCTAGTTTGTTAGGTAGTAAGTCATCCTGAGGGAGTTCAAGATTCTATTTATTTTGATTGCATCAAGTACAAAACCCCTTTAAAAGCCAGGATTTGTTTTGTTCAAAGATGTCTATTCTCACAATACAAAATACCCGAGTATCCCTTCGGAATCCTGAAAGACAGAAACAAGAAAAAAAAAAAAAGTGTGACATGAAGCAGGAGCTGTAATTAGCTCCTGGCAAAAATAACGTTATCGCCGTTGAAAAGCCCTTATCACTCAAACCTTGATGACGCGAGTCCCCGAATGCTTTGATGGTGTTCCAGACACCTCTGGCACAGCAGGCACGGCCAAACTTCACGTCGGAAAACTGGGCTCGCGTCTCGGCGGGCCCCATCCACACTGATGCGATGTGACAAGGACAAACATAACGCAGCCGTTTCATTGTGTCCGATCGTCTATTGTTTCAGTCCATTACGGATATCGGAACTGGCAGGAATCGGATTGTGTTCTCGGCACCTGCGTCCTTTCAAAAAAACAAACATGCGAGGAGGGGGGCGGGGGGGATTTTTTGCGATTTGCTGGACGGTTTCCAAACCAGCTGCTGTTCTGGAGGCTGGTAGGATTGAAGGTGGTGACTGACCCGGGGGACAGTTGGAACCATCACTTTTAGTTTTGTTAATCATTCTAAAAAGTTTTCATTTTGTGCGTGGAATCAGAGCTGCTCCAACACCTTCCTCTTCCTCTTTCTTTCCTATTTCTAATATATTGTTTGGACTTTAATGGAGCGGTTTGTGTTAGCTTGGCTTTTTTTTTTTTTTTTTTTTTCCCTCTTTGCCGCTGGCTTCATGGAGCCAACATTTTTGACTGCTTCAGGCTGTTTACTTGCCTCTTTTTTTTAAATTTATTTTTCTTTTTTTTTTATCAAAGCCCCTATGTTTTACTCATCCAAAGCACTCTTGTAAGATTTCCAGCAACAGACTCCCACCTATTAGAGGCAGATCTAAAATCATAGAATGTCTGCTGTTCAGTCTAATAGTCAAGTCAGACTAAAAGCAGAGTGTAAAACAGAAAACTGGAACTGTCAGGGGAGGATTTGTGCCAGTTTTAAATGTATTATCGGTATTTAATTGTTGAACGCATTAGTTTTATGCTTCTTGATGTGCAGTCATTTATCATGTACATCACAGTGTTCAGCACGTGGTTGTATAAATGGTGCACTGGTATAAATACCTAAATGATTGGGTACTTCTGAGATGGGAAACTGTAATACTACCCTATAAAAACTGTATTATATTAACATATCAAAAATAGTGATACAAATTCCCAAACCTTTAATATTAACTACGACTGCAGTTAATATTTTTCAGTTTCGCATACATTTTCAAATACACAATAGATCATTTTGTCTGTGAAATATCAGAGAATAGATAAAAGAATATGTATATACAGTAAATGTACTTGTAACCAAGACAAATATGTTAATATTACTCTTAAGTTTCAGGAATCAAGGAAAACTTTGAATCACTCCAACCACACATCGCATCGTTCTGGAAATTACAACAAAGCCAGAAAGTGACTGAAAGCGCAGTCGTCAGAGTCTGAGGACTGGTTCAGGGATATCAGTGCGACAGAGAATCACAAATGTTTTTTTTTTGTTTTGTTTTTTTGTTGCTTGTAACACCGTGCAGAGTTCATTGAGAAAACATTCAATTAATGAATTAATGTAAATAATAGTTACTATTAGTACTAAAGCAATGTGATTGTATCTTTGCTGCAGCCTGGGTTGCATTTTTAATGCATTATTTCAGATTTTAATCGACAAACAAATGAACTGGTGGAAGTAAAATCACCACCTTCCACCTTCCTCTGAGTCTAGTGGCTTTAAATAGTGATATTAGCTTAAGTTTGACTCGATGATTGACGTTTGGCGGAGTTGAAGTTAGACTAAAAGGACTCTAAAGGTCAGACTCTATGGCATAAAAAGAGCGGGGAGGCTCAAAACGCCATTTAAAGTGAATATAAAATCATACTAAACACTGATGGGCATAAGCACTGAGCATCCAAAATGATGCTAGTTAATATTTGATCATCATTTCAATATAATATATTAAATTATAGAGGAGAACTAGTGTAATGCTGCATTTCAGGCAACTCGTAACCTGTTTTTTTCCTACCTTGTACCAGTGAAAATGCACTGGAATGGTAGTCAAACCTGTGACCACGCAGCTTAGGAGTGATGCCGTCAAAGCGGCAACAACACACTGATGTATTATATAAAAGTCTGCCGCCTTTGGTAGTGTTTAAACATTTCTAATCGTCCATATACAGCCTTTTTGGTGAGTTTTTTTTTTTTTTTTCCCCCACTCTGTTTTCACCGCAACAAAGACACAACACAACACAATGACAGGGCAGTAATCAATACAATATCTAAGTACCCAGAAGCAAAGATAATTATGGGAAAATTACAGTGCGGCGGCCCACGAATGTCTCATAATGGATTTTAAGGGATTGTAAAGGATTATGCGGTTGGTTTATGGATCTGATGTGCTTTTCAAGCCTTTGTTTGAAAACGTTCATTCTCAGTGTAAGGAATCAACCAAAACTGTAAAACCACAAATGCGTCAAATATATAAGATCAAGTAACAGAACATAAAGGCAAAAATAGAAAACAGAATACTCTTATTATTAAATTAACTGCGGTGTACATTTTTTTTTTTTAATGATCTGTTTCAGAGATTAAATGTGCTCAATGTTAATGTAATTTTGATTAGATTAATTGGAAAACAAATAAAAGTGCTGATTTTCGGATGTTTTCAAGGTATATGGTAAAGTGGTTTTACACATATATTGGTTTATGTACATTTACACAACAGATTTATAAATATTCCACTAAAGTGAATGCATTGTGATGTGCAGACGGTGCTTTAAAGTAGATCTGGTAGCTTTGCAATAAATATTCCTTTGGAGTAAAACCCATTCTCTGGTTTTAATATAATTTCACATTTTGACACATTACGGTATCTTGGAAACAAGCATTTTTTTGACTTGATTTTTCTTTACCAGTGACTTACAACACATGTGGTAACATTTCAATACTTTTATTCTGGAAGCATTTTACTTGTAGACCAGTGTAAAGTATCTTAACCATAAAACACATGAATAATTGGGTAAAACATGACAAAAAGTAATACATTAAACATACTGGAGTGTGAAAAAACAAACAAACATTGCAGTTGGATACAGGGCACAGGGTTTTGCAGCATCGTAAACATAGTGTAAAGAAAAAAAGTTAACTTTGTCGCCTCTGTTGAGGGTTAGAAAAGGGGAATATTTTGAGGTTTTTTCTGTGGATTCACGCTCAGAATGTAAGCAACTGGTAAAAACATTGAGGAAACATTAAGGAAATGAAAGAAAATTGAGAACAAAAAATGAATTTGTCGGGAAACTAAACAAAACAATAATACTTCTGTGCTTTCGTCTAGACATTCACATTCATATCTTAACCAACAGATATTTAATTTCAGAGCAGATATTTTTGATTCAATGTGGCAGAGAATGAACTTATATAATGCCTTTACTTTACAATGGCTGCCTCCCATGATGCATCTGTTCCAGGGCTTTTTGTGCCCGTCGGCTCTCTGATACAGTCTTCCCAGGATGCTTTAAAAACACAGACCAGATCCATTATTATTATTATTATTATTATTATTATTATTCCACCTGGGTTTTTCCTGCTGAAGCAGCCCAAAACATGCGCTGTGGAAAAAAATATACCGTCGGTAAAAACTGTTAAAGCCTGTTAACGAAAACCCACAATTGCTGCGAATTTGCAGAAATGACTTTGCCTGATCTAAATCACAAAGCCCAGTTCTGCTGGTCGGTGGTTCTCATTCAGCGGCGGACGAAGATTTATGTTTTGTCCTCCCTCTGCGTATGTATATCCCCATGTCAGCACTGCACACTGTGGCTCTGTTATCAGCTTGGACATCCCATAGCTGTATTTCCCCGTGACCTCTCCTGCTCGCTGTTGTTTGACTTTTTTTTTTTTATTATTCTGTATTGATTGTCATTGAACGTAGCATCCACAGAACAGATCGTACTGTATATTAATTTTCCTTGAAAGCATGCAGTATCTTGGTCAATACGCTTTTCCTTATTTATATTCCCCCCGCAGGACTTGGGGACACCATACTATTGCTCTGCTCTCAATGATTTTTCCATCCTTGTGGTCGAAGTTGCAGGGAGACTTCCCAGCTCGTTTGACCCCCCCCCCCCAGGGGAAATGAGCGGACATCACTCATGTCGAGGAGATTGCGGTCCAGGCTCGGTCAGATCCTATCTCCAAATTGCTATTGTCTTAGCTTGCGTGCACGATTGTGTCTTTGCCAACATGTTGTACCCCCAAAGGTTCTTAGGTTTGTGCATGTTTTCCCACCCGTAACCCACTCCCTCCCCTTTGTGGCGAGGACACGGGTCGATTGGTGGATCAGGCTTTTTGCACAGTACTTACCTGTTATTAAGAGCAGATCAGCTGCGATAGCGGTAGATACACTATCGTGCATGTTCAGCCGAGGGAGCACAACGGCAAACAGCTTAATCCTTCCGCTGTGCTTTGCATCTGATCACAGACAACAAAGGTGCCGATAAGAACGCGGGGGGAGGCTCGTGTTTTGTTTTTTCCTCCACGCATTTGTCTCAGAAAAGTCATTGGGACATGCTGCTATTTGCATTATTTGTTTGTTCTGTTGTATATGTGTGTTTGTGCACAATGCGAGCACAGGAGGTGGGTCACGCCGGGAGGACAGGCGCCAGCTCATTTTTTATCCCTCTCCTTGGTGCCTCAGTCAGGGGAGGCTTTGTCACCTGCTATCTGCCTGCCAGCGCTGGGGATTGTTATTCCAAAATACAGGCCAGTTAACATTTCTCTTGTCACTGCTACATCTCCCCCACAACACGCCACAAAAACAAGGCGAAAAGGGGATGAAGATGCTTCCTGCTCCCGCTCCCCTCCTTTGCCCTTTAAAAAACGCATTTTGATTGCACTTTTCTGAAAACCATGGATGCATTTAGGGCACAAAAATAGGTTTCATTGATTTTTACTGTTTTGAAAACGACTATAATAACTTTTCCAATCATGTAACACGAATAAACACAACCGATTTCCATACTTGGTAAATGTTAATATATACAGTAATGCAGATTAAGTAGCATCGCTTGACCTAATTAGCAGCTAGCTGACAGACTTACTAATGCAATACTGAATTAATGTTAACAACAGCTACTGTACTGAAGCAAAAGTCTACGGTTAATAAGGACATTAACACTTATTTCACTATGTAGGTTATTCTATGTTCTGCTGTGTCGTATTTAACCCATACAGACCCAGTGCTACGTTTGTGGCACTTCCCAAAGGAATTTTCCTGTTTTTTTTTTTTTGTTTTTTTTTAACCTTCCTTAACTGCTTTATTGCCATTAATTTGAATATTATGCTCTGCATTTGGCATTTCTAAGTACAAAATAGGTATTTTCTTATATTTATTCTGCTGGCCATGCAGTTGTCGATAAAAGCACAGATAAAAATTAAACAATTTTATATGAAAACAGAGAAAATGTCTAAACCTAAATGATTTTTTGCTTCCGTCACTCCAAAACCTCCCTTTGAGGTGAGTTAAATATGAATGCAATTTCCATGTTTTGGGTTTGATAATTCACTTGCATGTGCTAAATTAATATATTAAAAAAAATAAAGAAAAAAAATTATGTATTTACATTTTTTCCTCACACAATTACATGTAAACACCCCATATTGCATTTTCATTGCAGTAAATGTACTGATTGGATACAGCTGCATTATTTTGCACCTTTGAAAGACGCAACCCTTATTGTTCACCGTAGCAAATCAGTTTTTTTTTTGTTTTTTTTATGTGCAATGAGTTTGCACACATTTTAATACATGCAAACCTTTTCTAAATCCAGTCCACAGCCTAAGAATAAAAAGATGCATCGACTCTGTGTTCAGAATCAACGATCTGTGCAAAGGGGGTACAAGCTGTCATGCTGTTGTTAAGAGTGAGACTCTGGCAGAACAAGTAGATTATGCCAGACCACCGCGCTTCATCAAATGCTTGTGTGCAAAATCTTTTGACAGTTGTCTTTTTAGTGCAGCCAAGTACAGCTGTTTGAGGCTCTGCTTTCTAGGACTGTTTTTTAAGTGGCTCATCATGTCTGTGTGATCTGCTGATTTGGTCACTTTTACTTGGTTTTTGCATCTCAGCCATTGGTGAAATAGGCCAAGTCGTGTGTTACTGTAACTTACAGACTGTTAGTGGAGCTGAGTAGAGTTCGTTACAGCATTAACTCAAATACCTGTAGCTCTATTTCAATTGATAAACACTAGAGATGTAACAATATAACAATTTCATACCGTGATTATTTTGACCAAAGTGATGACGGTTATCATTATTATCGTGGTAATGTTGAAATGTGCTCAAAATGTTCAAAAAGTACGTACAGAAACAGTAAAGTATCGAATATAGTTGTGTGTGGTGTTGCCCCCCTTAGCAGAGACTTTTTTCTACATTTTCTGCAAACAAGTTGACCATCTTCAATTAATTTCCCTTTAGCATCCTTTAACAATAATTAATAATAAAAAAAAATAGGCAACCAACCTTTTAGTGGGGGCACTGCGGGTGCTTTCTGCCATGTTTTCAGAGGCCAAACACTGCAAACTGTGTATGTGCACCTGGAAAAGCAGCAGCAGAAATGAACAGTATCACCATGGTTTTTTGTGGTGCGGTAATTAAACACGGTTTTAATAATAACAAAGATAATTTGAAGCTTTAATACTAACAATCGGGAATTTTACTACAGTTTATAACTATACCTGTAATCGTTGGATTCCTACTAAAAACATATATGTATCAGCATTAACATTGCAATTTTATATGATCAGAGTATTTTATTTTGAAAATTGACCAGACACTTTATGCTTTTTCGTTTATCTGACTTCCAGCCCAATTTGTGAAGCAGATCTGTCAAAAATAGACTGGCTACGAATCTCTAGCAAAGAGAGAAGTGGGTTCTGGGATGCTTCCGATGTACGTTGCATAAACACTAGGTCGAGTGGCCACAATCAACTCCAGAGGCCGTGGTGTTGTTATACGACAATGCAGGCTGGAGCCTATCGAAGCTGACATCAGGCTGAAGGCGGGATGCACCTCGGGTGTGTTACCGGTTCAATGACAGACTGATGTATAGGGACAAATAACCACTCAATTTTCCATTCACAACTATGGACCATTTAGAGTGATGACCTAAACATGTTTATAAGGGGTGGGAGGAAGTTAGACAACCCACAGAGAACCCAAGCAGACCTGTGGGAAAACATGCGAAATCCATATTTAACTCTCGTAACTGGGTCGCTTTGATTTATTTATCCACCGTGACCACAAACAAGTCAACTTGGAAAGCCGATGTTTCATTAATTGCTGACCTTTACTTGGTGTTTATAGATTTGGGCGCCACTTGTTGAGTGGGTCGATATTCTGGTTAACGTTAGTTAAATGCACCAAAACTAAGACGGACACGGGTTTATTGCATCTTACGTCTTGGACTGTGATGTTTTCCTTTAGTGGCATGTGTATGTAACCACGGCGCACAGACATGTACAATAGCAACATGCCATTGTGCTGATTGTATCGCTTTTTCTTTCCTTTGTCTCCTGCCGACTCTTTCTCCTCGACCCTTTATCCTCCCGAGTCTCAGATATACAATGAGGAAAAGATCGTATTCGATACGTTTTCTGCTCTTTCAAAAACGCAAGGCCAGACCTCTTGTGAAACACAGACAGTCTTATTCTTTCTGGGTTGTAACTCGGGGCTCCTCCCCCCACGGTGTGCATTACTCCGAAACATGGTGAAATATTTGGGGGGGAAAGAGTTCGTACTGTGACAGGCAGATGCATTTTGTTTGTCATCTTGTTGTTTTTTTTCTTCTTCTGGGCCAAGTGTGGATCATTCAAACCCCCACTGAAAGCCTGTTGGAATACAAAAAACACTTGTATCAGTGCACCTCAGCCAAGACACATGATGAATACCTGTATTCATCAGCAAGCGTGGTATTTACAAATATCATTTGCTGGGATGATGAATGAATTGATGAGCTGGATTCATACTGACTGATTAGTCCATTACCTTGCAGCAATCAGCGTTAACACTCGGGCACCGTGGGCGTTTGCCAAATTCAAGTGTCCCCTCGGACCTTTCTGAGTTGATGACAGGGCTTTCTGTGCCCATATTGCTGAGATTTATTTACCCCGCGCGAAGCTGGCAGGCTCACTCGCCCCGCCGTAAAGTCTTTTTACGTGGTACGCCGTTCGATCGGGAGCACCTCGTAACTCAGGCAGTCTATCAAATCAATGGGTAGCGTGTTGAGCGCTGATTTAGGATGGTAATTAGAGATGTTAATTGTTTTCATTACTCAGGGCTGGGGGAGGGAAGCTCCAAAGAAAAAGATGTGGTGGTGGTTGTGTGTGTGTGGGGGTGTGTGTGTGTGGGAGGGTG
>JAPSES010000124.1:8648926-8661841 GCA_029822895.1 Maxillicosta whitleyi | reverse complement strand
GTGGGTTTAACTTTAGATTCCAACGGTCTTACTGCAAAATATCAATTTTACACATGCAAAGTAAATCAAGATTAATCCCGATTAACTATAAAATTTCTGAGATTAATCAAGAAAATTAATCTTTTGACAGCCCTAGTTATAAGATTATCCTATAATTTTATCCTGTGGTTTGAGGTGTGTTAAGAGTGAATTTGTCCAAGTAATCTGCTTCGAAACGTGTCGTTGTAAATAATAAACTTCTTCAATGTTTACAACCATGTGTGTGGGGACTGGACTTTTGAATTGTGACATGGAACGGAATGTAGCCAATCAAGTAGTGAGCTGACTGAGGAGCAAGGCAGCAGGTGTAGATAAAAACAAGCATAGCCTTCAGGACTTCAGAAAAGCAGGACCAGGTCACTGTGGGAGCCTAACGTCTCCACAAAGTCATACCACAACCGAAATAATATGATGTGTTTTTTGGTTGTTGCTATGTTTCTTCTTCTTCGTTTTTGTTAGATCACACGAGGCTGGCTTGGAGGACTAGATTCTAGATGGGTGGTGGGACAGAATCATTATATGTGTGTTGTGCTGTGTTGAGATTATCAGAGCACACCACACACAGTACGATCAAAACTAACTGTTCAATGCCTGATTTTCAATCTTCATTGCAGGGTTTGTAACAGATAAAAAAAATGGCGTCAGATTTAGAAAATCCTTACATGTGTACCCCGCCTTAAGCACTTCTACTGCCTGTATCAGCTTGTCTTGCTTCAGCTTGGCACACGATGGCTTGGTTTGCGACACATAATGGAGAAAGAGGGAGATATAAGTGATAACTTCCAAAATGAAACATTATATTGAACTCTTTTTCAGGTGAGAATGTTGTTGTGAATACAATGATATAGCCGACTTGAATTTCCTGCTAGATCGTTGGAAAATGTAGACACGTAAATTGTTCTATATCAGGTTTAGCATTGGTTTGGCTTGGAAATCCTAGAAATGGTATCAGATCAAATCTGGTGATTCCTACTTGGATGGAGTGTGAAAAGCCATCATAGTAATAATAGAATTTGTTATAATCTCTTAGTTGAGGGTTCTGTGAAATAGCTTCAAATGTAAAGATGTGGAATAAAGAAGGTAAATGAAAAAAAAACAAAATTTCAGTTAAGTTGAGTTTAGTTTTTTGAATATGCAACAAAACAAAAGGAATCCTACTTCATCCTTAAAAATAAAATATTGCGAAAAAACATGTACACATACCTGAAAACAAAGTATGACGTCATTCTCACAATATATGAAAAATCTAAAATCAGTAACCTCACTTATTATCTTTACATTACATTAGGCTGACGCTGTTATCCAAAGCATATTACAAGGTATCGGCATATATACGTATATAGCGTAAAGGGCTTAGCCTAAGGGCCCACCTGGGATTCAAACTGGCCACTAAGCTAACCTTCACACATACATACACACATTGACATACCAGAAAAATAAATGAATAAATACATACATGAACAATAAGACAAAGTGAACATCAACAAAATAATAATAATAATACTGAAAAAATGAAGGAAAACATAAAACTCTAATGTAAAGTAAATGATACAACAGCATGAAAAGGGTGTTAAAGACATAATTTAATGCACTTTTGTAAATTTGCTCCCAACGATTCACAGCATTAGTTTTTTGGGTCTTGAATTGGAGAGAGATAGGATAAGATATGCCTTTATTTGTCCCACATGGGGAAATTCCAGGTGAGGTGAGTGAGCTATTCTTGATTCCCTGTCGAAAATCAACTGTAACGCACAACAAAATATCCGGTTTGCAAACCAATATCACAAATGAGTCTGAAGGCAGATGTTTCCAAACGGTGTTCCAAGACTCCAAGCCAGGGGTTTAATGAACAAATACATCCTTGCGAGTATGAGAAGGCTCCATGACACCTTCTAAACCAAATAAAGTGTGAGAAACGTGCAAAAATGTTCAGCTCAGTGATGAATGTGCTGCTGATTTCCACAGTTCAGGACCACGGACAGCGCCCATATGTTCCCCCATGTACTGCTGATCAGATAACTGCATGGTCCTGGTCTAGATCCACAAAAACCACTATTATGTGTTCTTGAAGACTTAATTCAGTGCTGTGGGAGCCTATAAATGTTCTCACATATCATATTTCTCCTTCCGCTACTACTTTTCCCAGTACCGCATGAATTTCACAAAGAATATGTCCCTTTCACATAAAGATTGGACATTGTAATTTTGAAGCATTTTACTAAAATTGCTACTTTCCCCACTAACACCTCTAATTTGAGTGCTGCTGACACTCAGTGAACTGAATGTAGATGCTTTTTTCCTTGAGGAATGCATGTTTAAAGCCCATACTTTTATATAATTTGTCAAATTACCAGTAAGAAAGCTGTGATACAGTATGCTGTTTTGTACATTACCCACGCTATTGTCAGGTCAGCTACATCTGTGATAGTTTGCTTTTGGTAAATTGCATAGATCATTATCTGTATGTTGTTACACTCGTTGTTTTGTTCCTGGATTGTGGCTTTATTCATTTGTCCTGCTGACTTAATCTGGCCTCATGTGGTCTTTATCTCACCACAGATCTTTCTTACAGGTACATTTCAGACTTAAATGGCGTTACTGTATCTGGTTCACTTGCGTCTAGAATTAATGTTATTAGTTCCATTTATCTTCCTGGGATGTGGGCAATTTAACTGAAAAAAAAAGGAAAAAAAAACAACAACTCGGACCCTTTAGTTTCGTAATTTTCTCAGTTTAACAAATTTGCACATGGCTTGAAAGTACTGTGTAAATACTGAACTGGATAATCAGTCGTTTGATGGTGTGTCCGAGTTGTAACTTGTATTAATTGTGCATTCTGGGACATTTGTTACATTTTACATCTATTTCTCTCGTGTAGTCCCATCAAATCCTCATTGTCAAATCATTATATTTTGACTGTTTGTTGTTTTCAGAATAAAACATCAGAATTTCTGATGTGTAAAAAGACTTTTAGATACAGATAATTGCACTCTTCAGTCACATTCATAATCATAACAAGGGCAATTCACTGGAGAGAGAGATGCTAAACACCAGATATAATGTATTATAATATAATATAATGACAGTATTAGAATCCCGAATCATGCCAGGAAATGAATTATAACCAGACACACTAGAACAAACTAGATTAAGCTTGGCTCATAAAGAAATGTTTTCACAGTAGGATCTTATCAAAGGACATTCAGTTCAGAAAATGGATGAATCAGTAGTTGATAATATTCATCACCATAAATATTATGTCATGATTCTTTGTTCTAATGCTTAAAAAAAAAAGCAGATTGTGATTCATTTATTCATCTTCTGAAGTGGCTTTATCCTCACTAGGGTCACGGGGGTCACTAAGAGCCTATCCCAGCTACTTAAGGGAGAAGGCGGTGTACACCCTGGACATGTCACCAGTAGATTGTGTTTCGAGGTTTTCAATTATTTGTCAAAAATGCAACAAGATATAAGTAAAACAAAGACTTGAAAAGCATAACAAGACCAAGCCAAAGGTTAGCGATTTGATTTTTATTTCTCATTTTATGTCTTCTCCTAATTTTATATTTTATTTCCAATTTAATTTTGTATTTAATGTCATGAAGGCCATTTCGCAAGACACAGACAAATATGACATCGTTTTCCTGCTTCTTAAGGCACAATGTTTTATTTAAACTTTTATTATGTTCTGTTTTTCTTAATTTTATTGTTTGGTGCCTTATTATTATTATTATTATTATTATCATTGTTGTTGTTATAGATGGATTAAACTGAAGGCTGATGACTTACCCAAGATGAGTTAAAAGTTAAAAAAAAACAAAAAAAAATCTTAATCTGAGTTCTTATTCAATAAGTTCATGTTCAGAGATGGGGATAAAACACTCAAAATTACAATTTCTTTGTTTTCACGACATTAAAATGTGTGAAATTAAAAATAGCAAAACATTCAAACACAAAACTAAACATAAGAAATGCAATAAAATAAACAAGATGGATAAAAGAGGACAAATATCACAATAATATATTATTACATCAAATTATGTCTTTACCGTTACCAGCCCTAGTCTTGACTGAATACAGGTCGGTGTTAAAAAATGTCCATTTTATCATATATTTGGCATTAGTGAGAACACATACAGATGGTAAAGGCGTTGTACAAATATGATCATTATAGTACATCTGGCGGCGTTGGGGAAGGATGTTGTAGTAGTTGTAGTTGCACCCACAGCCAAGAGCCAGGCTATTGTTTTATCTGTAACCATCCGTCCTGAACATCTCATCAGACATCACGGCTCGGTGTAAAGTCCTCATTACTGCTGGGGTTATTAAAATCACCAGTTGTATCTAAAGGTCATCAGATTTCCCACCTCGGTCGTTAAGTAGGAAACATCGACAGTTAGAGGGGTCTTTATACTACTGATAACTCCCCAGAGTCTGAGGTCCAATCTGGCCTGAAGTCAGCGTTATGCCGATGCCATTTGGCCAGACCAGCTTCGAGCCGCCCTCTCAGACCTGTTACCATGCAACCACGTCAAAGTGCCTGGCATAGGACGGCCAACAGGCGGGCACCCGCGATGCCCACAGATGGTAGGGCGGTCAGAACAGGCTGTGAGAATGGTGCCCCTCGCTGTTGACACACATACATAGTCACACACATGCACGGAGCTGCCGACTGTTGCGTTGTGCGCGAACAGCCATGCGGGCTCCACTCCCACTCTGCTTCTCCATCAGGCTAATTATTGTGACTGTGGGGAGACGAGCTCTGCTTACGTGCTAGAGGTGGAGCGTCGCATCTCTAAGCGACTTTTCTAAAATTCCCAGACGCGCATATAACGAGGCTTTACGGCAAGAGGCAGTGAAAAGATGAGCTTGTTTTGTTTTGCCGAATGTGTAGAAATCCACCTTCTTTCTCAAGTCCGCCTGCACAGAGACTTAGACAAACACGGATTTGAGTGACAGGTGGATGCTTGGCGATGCCAGCGTGGTCACGGTTGGCAGGCAGCGGTGACAGTCGTCCTGCTGCCACACAAGCTGCTCTTACTGGTATAACTGCATGTGAGTCCAGCCTGGTCACTCCTCCCTGCGCCTTACTCCATCCATCCATCCATCCATTCGCCTGACTCTTCATGAATTACCACTTCCTTTCGTCTCATATCTTCCTTCTTTCTCCCTTCATTTACAGTCACTCCCCAAACTCCCCCCTCTTTCATCTACACCACCTTCCTTTTTACTGAAAACTTTGAAACAGTACCTACAGATAGAAGCAGACTCTGACTAAATACGTCTGTCTTATCAGCTTTCATGGCTACTCGGACAAGAATGTATTATTTTTCACCAAATCTAATTCTCTTTAAGAGCATTTCTGTTGCCGAGTTCAGCTGGTGAACTCTTAACTTAGATTTAGGCGGTCCTATGAATGTGTCGAAGTCGTCTTACAATGCTGTGTTACATCATCTGGCTTAATGCCTCTTTGGCAAGTGCACATTACTGGAGGATTACTTTGTAACGTGAATGGCATACTGGACCATTGAAGGTACAGACAAAGGTTTGAGAAGTTATTTTACCAAAGCAAAGTACTGCTACCTGAAGTGCACTCTCACCACAGTAAAAAATAATGGTTGTTCAATCTTATTTGCATTCTTACAAAGAACAACCTCGATCAGGTCTGGCAGAAAATAAGTGTCGCATTAATGGAGCCAGAATGGTAATGTCATGAATGCAGCTTAAGGGTAAGTCAGTAAAACTTGCAGACTAACGACTGCCAGACCACCAGCTTTGCAGAAAACATTGATGATTTGCCACCAGTCCCCCATGAGCCAAATAACCAACAGCAAACCCACTGGCTGTTACCGTGGATACATCTGAAATCCACTCACACAGGTTGCATGCAGAGTTTTCCCAAAGGCTACCTCCACACTTTTGGGGGAATAATGCTTACACTGCAGAATAAAGCTGTCATTTTCCCTGGATTTGAAGTTGAATCGGCTCCTTAAACGAGTCGCAGGGTTTTATTCATGTTCAACTTCAGCCTCAGATAAACACAACTGAAATTCAGACTTCATATTTTTTATTTAATTTCATTGTTACCTCCTGGTATGGAATGTGAGACTGAAGTGCTGTATTCGAGTATTTAATTTCCTTGTGTGTAGTTTCTGTTCTGCTCTAGAAAATGAAAATGTCTCAAAATGAACATCTTATCCAAGTAAAATTACAGATTTTAGTGCACAAAATTTGGCACAATAGTAATAGAAGAAGAAGAGTGTGATGCAAATAAACCATACACTGCACAGATGGGCATAAAGACAGCTCCCCAAAAGTGAAGGAAAGCTGTTAGCCTAGCTGTGATTGGTTGTTGCACTACAGGGCTATTACTTGTTCATTAGCTGCATTAGTTCAGTGGACTAACTGTGTGCTGCGTCTCTTTCTGATGCTCAATATTGTTTTCAAAAACATCTCGTTGGTCATAAATCTGCAGCATTTAAGATTTAATGGTTTGTGCAATATCAGGAAATAGTTTTACAGCTCAAAAACATGTCTGAAATAAAAGCTGAATATTTGTCTACCAATAAAGCTAGCAACATGATGATAATTTTTTTCGTATTCCTTTTCCGCAATAAAAATAGTTGGTTGTTATCGTTTTACCCCGAAAGCAAAACTGCACTGAAATAAAAGGTGTCACCAGGTGGTAAGTGTTAGCCACGAGCCGTTAGCCACATTGATATAACAACCAATCGTAGCAGACCGTCCCTCACACCTCCGATATAATGACTTCCGCTTAACTTCTGTTAACCTTTGATTTGATCCATTCTAGCGTCAAAACAAATGAGGCTACAACTGCCCCCTGGTGGCTGGATGCAGAACGCGCATAATTATTTTTCAGTTTTTGTCAATGGGATGTAGGCCAAACCTAAAATTAAAAACATACATCTAATAGTTTTTTTCCGCCCCAATGATGATTTCTTTCTTTCTGGGCAGATGATTGACAGCTGTAATGACCAATCACAGTCAACGTGCCCCATTCAAATTGCGCCGCACTGGACACACCTATAGACTTACAAATGCTCTAAACATCTATTACAAAATCAATCTTTCTCCACTGCGTTGACCTTAAATATTTACTTAACTGGTTCATTAGTTCATTTTTCCAGCCTGTGAAGTTCTACAGTTAATATATGGCCAGAAAATTGCACTTGCATAATTTACAGGCTTTCTCTCTTTGTACTTAATTGAATAAAGTCTAAATATGCGGCTGCCTCTGCATTAGATATGTGAGCGTTGGAGTTGTGTCTGTAGTTTGTTCAGTGTTGATCCCCAGCGATAAAAGATTAATGCCGCAGGTGTCGTTTTCCTTTTTCTTCCTCTGTGCCTTTATTGCCCCAGCTCCTTTTGGCAACCCATCCATCCATCCTGCGTGGAGGTGTGTGTCTGAGTGTGTTTGTGCGTGAGTGTGTGTAACAGCTCAAGAGGCCTTCAGGTCCTGTACTTTATAGGTCTTGGCTTATCTATGTGATTTACAGTCCGCCACTGTGAGCAAGAGAGTGGCAGACACGGCACGCTATCGATCGGCAGCCACCACACGGGGGAGGAGTTGTGTGTCTGTGTATGTATGTGTGTGTGTGTGTGTGTGTGTATATATATATATATATATGTGTTGGCGTGCTTGTGTGTGTCAGACAGAATATTACATTAGGGCAAACTTGGCTTCTGCTACTCAGGCTGTCCTAATTGTCAGGCTGGAAAACAGATGGCAATGAATGCTATGTCTCCTCTTGGTTCCCCGCTGTCCATAAAAACACACAAACACAAAATGAACACAAACTTTCATATTACAATTCAACTCCCCTCCACCACCACCACCACATGAAGTGATTTATGTTATGCAAAGTTATTGCATTGGGCCCTGGGTTTTGGAAACAGGCTGTCTTCATTCAGTATGGCATCCTGATTTTGTTTGCAACAGAGTGTGTGTGTCAGAGTGAAGGTCTGTTGAGGGACAAGGCACCCGTGGGTGGTGTTTTAGCTCAGTGTGTGTGCGGTATCGCTACACCTCCACATCACTGTAGCACTGCAGGGTTGCAGCTTATCGCCCCGGCATCCTCCATACTGTATCTCTCTCGAAGACTCAGACACACAGAAGTGAACACAGGTTGTCAGGGAACACCTGCAGATCTTACACCACACGTCCCTCTCCGAAGCGTATTTGTCGGTAGAGGTCTTTTGTCTGCCACACACAAGTGGGAGTGGTGGCGTCACGCCTATTGGATCAAAGGAGGGGGGTCGGTGAGTCTGGATTTTTTTTTTCTGCTTCAATTTTATTTTTAGCTATCTTGGATCTGTAAGGATTTCTGAAGGTCTTTTGCCTCAAGAATTATGTTTTTGAGAGACTAAATGTACTTAAAAACTGATGAAAGTTCAAACAAATAGAAAAGTTATATATTTCTGTTTCACATCTTTGCTTTTTCCACCAAATTAGACTTTATGGTCAGGTTGTAAAATCTGTTTGCTATTTACTTACCTATTTACTGTTAGCATTTGTAGCATTACAGCTTGTCGATAAAACTGCACCTTGTTGCAGCTCTCTCCTCTCAGTCCAAATGAAAACGCTACATATAAATGTATATCGAACCTGTAATGGAATCTGTGTTGTGATGGAAATGCAAACACATTTTTCCAAGCTTCTATGTTGAGACACAGAGTATATCAGTAGAAAATGCAGCTGTCAGTCATGGATTTGACCCTCCTAACTGTCTGAGAACACCACTGATGAGCCCAAACCTATGAATCATGGGGTTAATTTTAATCTAATCAGATTAGAATAATGGTATGCTCATGGGTAATTATGGTTTGTTTGGCAGGCAGCGTACTTTTTTTCCCCCTATAATACTTTCTCAGATTTTAGTGTTGTTGTCATCCACATCTTTGTTACCTCTAATACAACATTATGGACATTGGAAGTGTTTTTTTTTGTTTTGTTTTTTTTTGTTTTTTTACTGTGTGCAGCATTTCAAAGCATCTCAAGGCAAAGAGAATCTAGCCAGTGGTGATTTGGTCAAACCAATCAGAAAATGACAATTAGATGGTTAAACCTGCTGAAGTTTGTGAAGTTTCATAATAGTTAATTAATTCTCACAAAAACATTATGTTAACGAGAACAATGGCAAGATACATTTAATCTAATGATGATGGATTTTTGTTGTTGTTAATGTAGAAGACAACACTCTGTGAAATTGTATTCATGTAGTAAATGTTATTTTCAAATCCAAAATCACGCCACAATGAAGGTTTATGTTGCTCCCTTGAGTGGGAGTGGGAGAACTTTGGACTCACCGGCACAAGGAAAGGTGATGCTGTGGATTTGGTCATGTGACCTGTGATCTCTTTTTTCGCATAGATCAGAACAGATATCACATGCATGCTGAAACATTATCATTCCACTTTGTTTGTTACTAATTTATCTTTTGTTGTATGACTTGAAGATGTTTCAAGTATTTGAGTCGCTGGTTTTAAGTCCATATTTCGCTGTGTTTTTATTGTGGCTCCTTGTGCCATTGTGTGCCCACACAGCCCACATGGCATCTTTCCCGGTTACCAGCTGCAGTTTATCCAAGGTTTTGTTATTTTTAATTTTTTTTTTAACAAAGACTTGCATAGAACAGTGTAAAAAGAGAAAAAAGAGAGTAGTAGAACATTAAAAAAAGAATGCTTCACCATGAATGTATTTAATGTATTAAATATATGCAAATTATTTTGCCAAGTTCTATTGATTTCATTCAGTCTTAAACATGAAGTTCAAGTTTTATGACATTTAATTTGAATGTGAAACTATAACAAATGAAAGTGTAATCAGGCTGAAAAACTAATCATTCTTTATTTGACTTTATTTGACTCTATTTGACTGAATTACTCAATATTAACATTTTGAGCTTCTCATTCAATTCAATTCATCTGTATTTAACGAACACATTTCATGCACAAGGCAGATGTAATGTGCTTCAAAACAGGTATATAACATCCAAGAAAATAATAATAAAAATGTTTTTTAAAAAATGTTTAGAAAAACATACAGGGATTTACAGTAGTTTGATATGAAAACAAACAGCCGTCAAATAAACAGTAGAATGTCACATGACAGGATTTATGTTGTTGTATTTTGTGATTTATTTGGTTTTTAACCTTTGTTAAAACAAAGCAAAAACAGTGCTATTTAGGATGTAGGAGTGATGCAGACTGTATTAATACTAATGGCAACTCACACTACTTCCAATAACAGCAGCAAAGACAGACAAAACAAAAAATAACTACAAAAAAAAAAAAAAAAAAAGGTATTACCAAAGGACCTGGGTGAGGGACGGATGGCAAAGTGCATATATTTATTGTAAGTTCCACAGAGTGATTCAGCACCTACTGGGACAAAAGTGAAAGGACGCCCCTGGTACATGCAAACAGCCTTGAAGTCCACGGCAACATCACTCCTTGATGAGAAGAGTTTAATAAACTATTAAAGCAGAGGAGAGTCAGACACAGACGGGATAAATATGCACTGAAACATCAGAAATTTATGACGAAGGTGGCATGCGCTAACGGATAAGAGGAGGTTATAAATTTATATTTAAAGATTGAATAAATGGAGACCGTTTTTGTCTGTATAGAATGTCAATTGGTTTTTTTTTCGGGTAGCAGATACAGTATCTTCTCATGTGAGATCTGTTCTGTGAGCAGGTTCAGCCAGTGGATGTTAAGGTCTTTCTTATCCTTCCAATGAAACAAGATGGTTTTCTTGGCAATGGTGAGAGCTGCTAGCATTGAGTGTCTGATAAAGATGTTATTGTTAGATCAATTATGCAGAGGTTTGGAGATTGTGGGATCCTACAGTTAAATATAGAGTTGAGTTTGTGTATGACTGTTGTCCAGAACTGATTAACCGGTGGAGGAGGATGAACCAAGGAGCATGAAAATGAGTCAAATAAGTGCATGTGTTGGAGTGTGAGAATCCCATTCGATGCAGTTTATATTGCGTAATGTGTGTTCTGTGGAGAATCTTAAATCGGATCAATTGTAAATTGGTGTTTTTTTCACGTATCTGGGTCCAGAAGTCAGCGTCAGAAGACATGGATAATGGATGGATTGGTCTCAATTCCAATTTGAGTTTGGTAGATGGATAGAGTTCATCTTTGAAAGTAAATGATATATTTTTGAGAGATTTTTTTCTTATTTTTTGGAGTAAGTTTTGTAATGTATTTGACAAATTCTGGTGTCTGTAGGTCAGGTGGTCGTAATGGTGAGAATGGTGATTTGGTGTCTGATCTAGCAGCTGGGGGCCGCCATGTTGATCTTAGGTAATCTCACAGCAACACGCTCCGTGCTTCCATCCAGTTTCGACTGATATACAACATGTTCCTGCTCTTTTCCATTTTAACAAACCACCTTCTGTTCAAAGGGTACTCTGACCGGGTCATTCAAAGTGGATTTCATATCGAATATTGTCCAAAATACAGAGCCCAGTGAAAAAAAAGAATCCATATTATCCTTTAAAGTGGTTTGTAAGTTAATAAACCAGACACAGTGATTTGACTGGTAACAGTTGAGTGATAAAACCCACTCAAACATCAGTCAGATTAACACTTGCTGTTTTGGTCGTGTAGCTGTGTTTGTGCTCAAAGGTGTGCGTTTGTTGTTTTCATTCACGTACGTGGAGTATGCACGCTTCCAATTTAATTTTGTGACAATATGTGTGTGTACTTTCCCTCACTATACACGGCTGTACGTGTGTATTCTCGGTTGGAGTGTGTGCTTTGGCAGCCAACTACTGCCTTTAGTTTCAGAAGTGTTTCATTCAGAGCCAGATGAAATCCCTCCTGCCTCTACGGCGGCGATCAGACGCCGTATCATGCAGTCGTCGCCGCAGGCTAACATATACACAGCCTTACACAGGTGGATTCTACTCCCGTGGGTGTGTGTGTGCGTGCATGTGTGTGTGTGTGCGTGCGCCGTCAGTAATATAGCTGAGGAGCTCATTACACATTCCGAGCTCCCTGCACTTTCATGAGCGTCATCTTTTCTGAGTAGGAGGGAAAAAAGGCATGTGGGGAGCACAGAAATGCATAAATGAGCAGATAAGAAGACAAAAAAAAAACACACAAGAAGTACACAACTGTAAATGATGAGTGTTTTGAAAGTGTTTTGAGATGAAGACGGGCAAATGGAGTCAATACATGCAGGTATGTGGTAGATCTATAAGTGATATTGCATGAGTACTCTATTCAGAGATGAACAGGGCTAGAAAATCGGAATATCAGGAACGCCGTAGTGAAAAGGAAGCTGGGACCGACTATTTAAGACCCTCGACAAGCGTGGACTGAAGTTTGTCTTTGTTGGCGGTAAGTAATTATTGCCATATCTAAACTTTGGTTGTCAGCTGATAGAAAAAGGAAGGCTGACCATTACAAAAGCTGCAAAACAGGATTAATCATGATAAAAATTGATGTTTTTTTTTTAACCTTTGTCTTAGATATTGGGAATTGAGCCGATAAACCACAGGTGTCAAACATGTGCCCATGCGATGAATTTGTGAAATGCAATTAATGGTGTCAAAATCATTTTAATTCAGGTTCCACATACAGGCAGATATGATCTAAAGTGGGTCAGACTGGTAGAATATTATTATAATAACCTCTAAATATTGACAACTTCAAATTTTCTCTCTGCTTTATTGTAAAAAAAAGTAAAATGACATGAAAATGTTCACATTAACAAAGGTTAGGTTAGGTTTGGTCAATAATTAACCAAGATACTGAGAAATAAACCTTTTGGCCCCATTGACCCCAATGTTAACGAAAATTTCAAAGTGATCCAGAATCCAGGATTTCTTCCGGATCA
>JAPSES010000124.1:8624854-8643593 GCA_029822895.1 Maxillicosta whitleyi | reverse complement strand
AATCATTCATAAATTAATAAAAAATTTAAACTTTGACCTACTTTTCCCAAACTATACTCACATCCATTCTGGGTTATTATGACAATCTATAAACCCAACTTGTTATGAATTCATCTAATAGTTTTGCTGCTAGGCATTTGGATTTTGGCCCATTATAAGTAAATGGAAAAAAAAAAAAAAAAGATTTTAGTAATTCATAAAAAAAAAAAATTGACTTTGACCTACTGCTTTCAAAATGTAATCAGATTTATTCTGAATCACTGGCCATTTCTAAACTCAATTTGGTATGAATTCAACCAAACATTTTGCTGGTAGAGTGTTAACAAACAAACGGAACTAAAAACGATACCCCTCGCTTCTTCTTCAGGGGGTGGAGTTATTACAACACTCAATCAAATATTTAACTCCCGACCTTCCTGAAGATCTCAAAAGTCTACAGGGTCTACAAAAGTCTACAGACATCAGCAGAAGTCTTTTTCATTCCAGTATTACAATATGCTGAACAGTAACTATGGATTTTTTTCACAGTGATGCCAAAAAACTATCAAGCAAATCAGCTGTAATGTAGTGTTTGCATTTATGGTCTATTTTAAAGTATCTGAGAGTTAAAGGGGATCATTTGCAGAGACAGAAAATAGCATTCAGATTTATGTTTTCATTAGTGAAAATAAAAATCACTGTATTTTTCTTGCCTAGAATGAACTGTTTATATCTACACAAACAGCAGGTCTTCTTCCACAGGGCTAATGTTTCTACAGTCGCCCATGGGTTTTTTGTTTTTTTTTTTTTTAGTATAGTAAAGTAAACATAAAGAGATGTGACCGTTCTTGGTGATTTCAGATTGTCTGTTAAAGTAGAAAAACAGAATTTTAATTAGAAAACAGCATTTTCTTAATGAAACCCCTTTGGAAGCTTATTTGTTGCGAGTGGCTGATATGTATTTCAGGTTATCTGTGTCTTTTTTTTTTGTTTTTGTTGCAAATGGTTTATAAATGTAAGAAAAATGACTCGTAGTATGAGTATAGTACTTGATGTGTCACTACAACAGTTGAAGCGACCCTTGGTGTTGGTTCTACCTAAGGTCTGTGACTGGAACACCACTTTGTACAAACGTATTCCTTGTGTTTTGCATGTGATGTCTTAAAAAAAAAGGTCCAATATATGTTTTCTTTTGGGGTCAGGTCTAGTGACTGTAAAGGCCACAGCATAGTTTCGTACTCATCTGATCATTTAGTGAGCCCTTGTACCAAATGGAAACCGCCCCAGTTTATTTGTCTTTTCTATTCAGACTATTTGAGTATATACAGTTTTCAGAGCAGTGTTTTTTCATATTCCCAACTCAACTGTTCATGGTCGGGTCAGTAATTTCAGAGGACTACCTTCAGATTAGTTGTTGCTTCATGAGAGACTTCAAGACTATTGAGAGAAAATAGTCAGCTTTGTTTCTCCGGTTCAGCAAAAAATAAAACCTATACACAAGAGAAATAATAGCCTGCCCGTCAATATTTCCATTCATATTGCATTCTGGGAAAGCAATGGCCAAATGAAGCTGGCGTGATCAGACAAAGAGGAAGTTGGCAGGCAAATAAGAAAGGATGGCACAACAGAAAGCAGACAGTTGGACTGTAAAAGTAGGGGAATGAAAGATGCATGGGCACAGGTGAGGGGATCAGTGCATCTGTGGGCTGATATGTCCACTAATCCCATGCTGTGTTCACAGGTGGGTCCAGTCGACCCTACACTGTGGACATGCCAATTGAGACCCTGGGCTCATGGTTTCCCAGCCATGCCAGGCTTCTGCTGTGGGTGGAGAGGGGCAGCAAGTCGGTACACGGTTCTGCTTTACAGATGAAGGACCCTAGAACAGTGTTTACTAGTAATGTCCCCCGCTGAGATGTTACAGTTTGGACATGACTGCCGCGCCGTATGGGAGTTTCAAGATCTGCCAAGTAGTCCATAGTAAAGTGACATCATAGCTGCTGGAGATGATGTTACACAAGAAGATAAAATTTACTTCAACTTCAATGCAAAAAACACATCTAACTGAATGTATTAAAGTCACACATAAGGTAGTAAATTCAAAATGAAACCTGTCTCGGTAAAGTGCTTATAAACCACAGCCGCGGGGTTCTATTTTACACAGGTAGTTCGTCCCTAATGGTTACACATCACCCTTCGCTGTAACATAGAACCATCTGAACATACAACCTTCTGAACCTAGAACCTTCTGAACATATGACCTTCTGAACATACAACCTTCTGAACATAGGACCGGAATCATGAGTTATAGGCATCATCTTTCTCTCTCTCGCGCCCTCAGATTTTGAGTGGTTAGTGGTCACTGCAGTTGGCACATTTTGGGACATTACTGTAAAAGTCTGTCATTCTTTAATCATTGCTTTGGGCTCCAATGACATCTTGGGGTCCCGAGTGAGACGGTTGCACAGTTGTAGCTGAACTTGAGTTTATTTAATGCGTGTTCCGTACAGCCCAGATAACATCTCTCTTGAGTATGTCACATGAAGGATCATACCAACTCCCCATTATGTCCTTGTACTTCCTTTCTTCTAAAAATGCTCCTCGGTGGGTAAACATGTCGCTCACTTTGCTTCAATATACTCTTTTTCCGCTGCAGGCTTTGTGCTGTGAGAAACGGAATAGTTGATTGGGCCTCCCCGCTCTCCAAAAACCACTTTATCTTTCTGTCGGCTTAAGTGTTCCTCTCAGACGGCGGCTGGGGCCTCGGCAAGTCCCACAAGATCACGGCCCTGCCTTGATCTTGTTTACTTAGTATTCCACCAGAGCCCGAAATGAGGAGGAGCAATAAGAAAGTGTGGAAAAAGGAGGATGGGGAAAAGACAGACGGCAAAATGGAGGAAAAAGAAGAAGGGCTACCTCACCCTTTTGGCAACCTCTCCACTTTGCTCTTTGACACTCAAAAGAACTTCCACCCTCTGGTAACTTTTCAAAGGCGCCAGTAATGGTCTTTGAAGCAGCCATCAAAAATAAGAGTTTTTTTTTTTTTTTTTATGTTCTTGTGTTTTCTTTCTTTTTTTTTTTTTTTTTGTTGGACTCAATACTCTAAGGAGCTGGATGACTTTTTCGTCTGAGTTGTATGTATGAGAGGAAGAGAGACGAAGGCAAACATAGAGTAACTGAGGGGTCTCAGCAAGCTAGGATGTATGTTTTGTTTTTTCCCTCCACACTTTTAAGACCTTTATCTTATTTCTCCCCACTCTTCAGACCATTCTTGCTACTACTCTAGTGCGGGTTTTGTTTTCAAGACAAGAGGATAAGGAGGAGGTGTAGTATGTAAGTGCTTCTTCAGATGTCTGGCTTTTTCTACGACAAGTGTTTGTATTTTTAGAGCTTTGGCAAGAAACAAGGGCTAATACAGAGTGGGGCCTTGGTGCCATCTTATCAATGCAGGGTTACATTTAGTGCTTATTTTCAACTGATGTACTTCATGTTGAATCTCAGCTGCATTTGAAACTTATGTCGCTTTTCCACTACATGGTACAGGTTCGACTCTACTTGACTCTACTCGGTATTCCTGTGGCGCTTTTCCACTTACAGGGGACCAGCTCATCTCAGCTCGACTCGTTACTCCGACTGCACAGAGAATTGCCGAAAACTCGCTCATTGCGTATTTTCTCGTCTGGATTTTTACGTCCGCCACCAAAGATTGAATCTACGTAATCGTCGATGGCAGGGGTGTTAAACTCACGTTGCACAATATGACCTGAAATGGGCCGGATCATTAAAATAATAACTTAATAATATAGAAATTATATCAATTTTCACAATGATGTGTAATTTCTATGTTTTAGCATGAAAACAGTAAAAAAAAAAAAGTATTATTAAAGTATTTACATCTACAAACTATCCTTTAAAAACATGAACAAAAAGACATTTATTTAGAAAAAAAATGCAATTGTTTATTTATAATTTATGCCATTATTTGGCCTCAGTTTCACATGTTCATTATAATGTACAGATCACAGTGGATCTACACTAAATATTCAATGACACTTAGAATATTGGTACAATTACACTGAATTCTTTTGAGACATTTCAGGTTGTTCATATTTGTTCAGATTGTTCACATCTTTCTGTAAAAGGCTAGTCTGTAAATGTAAACATTTTTGTGTAATTTAACTTTTTTTTACACTAAAACAAAGAAGAAAAAAATGTGGTTTTCATTATTTATAGGTGGTATATGATCATAGGTATATGATTTGTTGACTGTTGTATTGGTCTGATCTAAAATTATTCTAATATCTTTAATTATTAATATCTTCAGTGTAATTTTTATATTTCACTAGTTCATCCCGCGGGCCGGATTGGTCCCTTTAGCGGGCCGGTTTTGGCCCTCGGGCCGCATGTTTGACACCCCCGGTCTATGGTGTAGTTTTGTTCTGTCATCAGGTGGTTTAATGTTTCGCTATTCACCGTCTACTTCCATATCTGTTTTTTGTAAATCGGCGGGTCACAGAGAAAACTGTCTGACCAATCAGTGTCTCCAGTGTCATGTTTTGGTGTTGGTCCCAACATTTTGGAACCTCGGCTGAGGCGGTACTAAAAAACTAGTATTCCAGATCCTTTTTCGTAATGGAAAAGCGAAAGAGCCGTGTAGAGTCGAGTAGAGTAGAGCCAGTATCATGGAATGGAAAAGCGCCAATAGATACTAGAAAATGTTCTCTTTTCAATAATGCTGCATTTCTACTGGACTTCTTCAGCTTTATTTATTTATTTTTTTTGCATTAAACCACAATCATTAGTTATTATCAGCAATATTTTTTTTCATGTCATCATGTCGTGATGTGGAACGCCAGGACAAACTAGCGCAAAAACACTAAAGATGGCAGAGTAGATTATTGAATTGGTACTGTCTTGGTAAATCAACCACAGACATGATGTATATTCTCACCACTTTCATGCAAGGGTGGGCAATGAACTTCCTCATGGGGCCACATGAGAAAGTTGTAGCTCTGTGTTTGATCTGTATGAAAACAGAAAAGGAAACAATATAATAATACAATGAAAATATGGGACGCAGAATATGACTATTTCATGAATATTCACAAAAAAACACTTTCAAAAACATGCAAAACAAGCACCACATTAACTTTTTTTAATTAATTAATTTTTTTTTTAATTTTAATTTTTGAACCACTTTTACAATTACAGTAATGGTAATGAAGAGAAACAAACAAAACAGACCACAAAATGGGTGTAGGGGGTGGGGGGCTGCTGTTCCTCATGCACTCATTTTTTCTCAGCTTTTCCGCATCAGAACTGGAAACAAGAATCAGTGTCCTTGAATATTGTCCATTTCTCCTATCTTTGATTAAAAGTTTCCATCTTAATCCTCAGATGAAATGTAATTTTTTCCGTGGAATATATTTCGCTATTAAAACACTGCTGTGAAGGTCTCTTTTTAACTAGTTCCTTGTGCTGACCTTTTTTGCTGGCTAGAATTAATATTTTAAAGAGGTACTCATCTTTTTGAATTGCATCATCAAGTATCCGACCCAGGTAGATAATCTGTGGGTCCAATGAAATTTTATCATGACCTTTAAAATGGCCTCCATTGTCTGTACAACACTGTTCCAAAACATTTTCATTTTTACACATAACCAAACAGATATGCGAGTGATCGGCATTCATGTGACCACACCCCCTTAGGCACTGCTTTTTATATTTGGTTTAATAAATAAAAATTTTCTACCCAAATTCTCACCAGCTTTTAGAGCTAGCTGATGTTTGCTGTGTTTTAGTAATATTCAGTTCTCACATTAACTTGAACATTAACAATGAATGCATCCATCTTTGTTTGTTTGCATATCTCAGTTCTTTTTGTTGTTTACCCGTGACTGCACAGTGTTGTCATTGGTTGTCCATCCAGCTTTGGCGTGCACTGATAAGGGTTTTCAAGTGTACGCACATTGTTTTTTCTTTACCTCTCACTTCAGTGAAGAAATACGTAGAAGTCCATGTCTTGTTAAAAACTCTGCAATCTGAATCGATCTTTCTGTTTTTGGCATTAGCTGAAACCGGCCAACAAATCAATCAGTGCATTATATTGAGTACGGAAAGTATGTGTGAAAAATGTTTAATTTAGCAGATTCTTCAAAATAAAAGCAGTATCGTATGTATTGGTTGGTTGCATCTATTGCAGTGCTATATACTTGCATTGACTTTTAATTTGCCAGTGACCTCATGCTGGTTGTTTCGGGTCAGTCGTTGGGCCATTTGTGGCTGCTGCATACCTTCAATCGCTGAAGACATCACCATAGTCACCAGTGCATCATTAGTATGACCATCCATCCTGGGGAAGCCGTATACCTGCCGTGGAAAATACAACACGTTGGCAGCCAAACCATGCCAAATCGAGGCTAGTCATACTCACTACCAGAGCTCCTTTACGTGATTGAAAATGCTTAAAAGTCATCACAAACAGACCTTTAAAGACCTTTTTTCCAAAGCTAATGGGTAAATTGTCTTTCAGTTTGTTTACCATCAAAATACATAAATGATGGGATCACTTTCTGCACCTTTAGCAACGCATCATTTTAATTTTGGGCCTCAGCTTGCCATTGGAATGCGCCATTCAACCTCTTCTTCATTTACAGTATGCATGTCAAAGACAGTTGTCACACTGTTGGTCGTGTAATTAGGTGCTGCCTTCGTGAATCACATGCTATTTCAAACCGCCTTTCGATCGACATTAACATGCCTGTCAGTCAGCTCGTCCTAAAGCCGGTCTTAAATATCTGGCATGATTTTTGTGGCTAGCATCTTCAAGAGGTACTGCATTTTTCACGCTTTGTTGCGATGCCAGCCGTTCTTTTTTTAAAGGAGTAAAGAAAGAATCAGGCGAAAAGCAGGCTACAATAGCTGAAGCATGGAAGACGAGCACCATCTTCAGAAAATACAACCTCCTCATCTTGTCAAAATCAAAACTCTATCTGACAGTTGGAGGAAAAACACGGTTTCGTTCACTCCCTCTTTCTGTCTTCCACTTTAAAGGTCATGGAGAGAATGAGCATATATCTCTCTCAGATATGTTTTCTTGTCGGTTACAGCGCGTCCTCAGCTCACCCCGGCTTCAGATCACAGTACGCGAGTGCACAGCCAGGCCAGATGATGCTTCACTGGGTGGCTGACTTCTAATGTGATCGCCTGTGTTTGACTGAGCGCTTGGATTCTGTATTTCTGGGTGTCAGTGATTTCTGAAGAGTAAAAAAAAAAAAAATACTTGGAGCCCTTTTAGTGCATGGTTGGAGAAATTTTACTTTTCTGTAACTGGCCTTTTAAGCTCTTAGATACAATTAAAACTAGGCCTGTCAAAGTTAACGCAGATTAACTCATCGTCACGATTAATCTGATTAAGAAATTTTAAGATAATTAACCCATGTGCAGCACGGAATGACTCTGAATGTCTCAAAACATTTGGGTCCGTTTGTCCAAGTATGCATGTGGGCAGTTGATCTGATAGTGTTAGGCAGTAGGACGAACCCAATAAAGATGGAAGAGGCTAAACCTTGGACCTCCGGATGGAAATATTAGGAGAAAATAAAACAAAGATGGAACAGGTGACTGAGAGAAACAATTATACACACTCTGGAGGAAGGAGTTTTCTTTTCACTTCCAGCTTAAAATTCCACATTAATGTGAATTTGAGGATTCTTTTAATACTTCAGCTAATGTGTCGTCCACCTTGGGACAAACACGTTAAGTGCATATATAATATTCCCTTCTTTCTTAAATCCGTTTGCTCACGTAAAATGAAACACGATCATAACATTAAAGATGAATGACATTTAATCTGGATTAATCAAAATCCGTAGCAGCTCTGTGATTAATCTAAGTCAAAATTTTAATTGTTTGACGGCGCTAATTAAAAATGAAGGTTTTTCTAATTTTAGCCCGGTGCATTTTCCAACAGATATTAAAGCTTTGACATGAGCATATAGACAAAACTTCCAATAGAATTTTACCACATCGATATCAAGTTGTTTTCATGAGAAGAGACGTCTTACATTCATGTAAACAGTATCTGTTTCTATCTGGACTAAAGGATTGTGTGATGTTGTTACCTTTCAGAAAAAGGTGTGGGGCCAACATTTCATCCCACTTTAAACCGACTTTTACTGCTGGACGTATGAATGACCAGCTTTTCTCAGCTTACTGCACCCTGACCTTTAAGGTACCATATGGCTTTGGAGTACTCAAGTCTGCTCTTAGCCTTCAGACTGGTTTTAGGATCCGTTTTTGAAGGTTTTCGTGTTATCCTGGAGTCTTAAGTTTTTACTTGTCTTTGTCTCAAGCTTGGACGAGACCACATCTGCAGGGACGTCACTCATGATGTAATGGATCCTGCTTCAAATGAGGCCAATAACTTGGCCGCTAATTTTCAGTTGATCAAATATGTTTGTGTTTGATAGAAAAATGCAAATCTACACAACTTCCATAGACGTTTAACTGCCTGTAATTGAATCATTGTTGTTTCAGTACTTTAGTCGGAATAATAATGTGTTTGATTATAATATAAGACATCGATCCTTCTTTGGCGTCACCCACACAAAGGCGTTGTCTTTCCTCCAGCTCTGGTCTTTGTCATGGTTTGGTCTTGTTTTAAGGTGGACTACAACAGTACTCAAGTAATTTAAGAAGTAGTCATATTTTATCTTTCTTTTGTGGCTTCCTTTTGGCCTGCATTAAAATATTTTTGGTTGTAATTCTAGTAATTATAGTAATGTGCTTTCCATTACTAAAACGATGCATTGAAGAAAAAATCTGTAAAAGGTATGTGAAGCAACTGCTAATATAACATTCACCTCCATTGCAGTGCAGTTTGACATAGTAGTTCCATATGGTGCAGATAGTTTGATGTGTTTACTTTGGTTCTTCTTAAACAGACAGTGAATCATGAATTAAATGTACCATTTGTACTTTATCTATTTGTTTATCTAGTTCTCAAACTCTGTAGTCATCTCATTTATGCAGTTTCTTTTGGACTTCTAAAGACCAGTCTTTCAAAAACAGGCTTTTTCACCATTCCTTTTGTAGTGCAATGAAAAAATAAGTTTCTGACAAAAGATGAAATGAAATGAGGTCTTGGGGCGACCCAATAGCTGGATATTTAGGGCGCACACCACAGGGGTACAAATACTCCGAATAGTGAGTCCCTGGTTCGACTCCTAGCTGGCCGAACTGTTTACTACATTCCCATACTCTGCCACATTTTCCGTCTTCCAAACAAGGGTGTAAAATGACAAAGAGAAAAACAAAATCTTCTTGCTTGTTAGTCTTTTACTTTCTTTGTCGTTCAATCCACAGCACTTATGTGGCAGCAGAAAGTTTAGTTTTAGACTTTACTGAGGACCTTGACAAGAACTGTCCTCTGACAGCAGTGAACATTAGTAAGTAAGTAAGTAATCTTTATTTATATAGCACTTTTCATACAAAGCATTGTAGCACAAAGAACAAGAGTTTTTAAAAAATTAAAAACACCACGACACATACATACATGCACTCACAGTACACATAAATGCGAGTGCACACGCACACTCATACTCGCACACAAATGTACACACATACACACACACACACATATATATACACACAGTAATGGGTAGGCACAAACATATTTAAAATGAATGAAGAGGGCTGACATTAGAAGTGTGCCTGACAAACATTTAAGACAGAAGGAATCAATCTACACATAAAAAAGGTGATAAATGATGGGTTACCTTTTTAAACAAGACTGTTGGAGATTTCAGGTCCTTACCCCTTTGATCTTGTCCCATGCTAAATAGTTCCTCTAAATATACTAAAAGCCACATGTACTGTATACCATGTTTCTCAAGGAGAAGCCAGAACATCACTTTATTCAACCTCAGCTTCAGAATTTACCAGAACGTCTCTTAAAGGAGGTTTGTAGTTTTAACTTCCTCTGTTTAAGAACAAGAAACGATCCTGTTTAGCACAAAACCTCAATTCGATTGACTCCCATTTGCCTTTGAATCCAATCAAAATTGAATGCATTGTAAACCCATCCATATCCATTTCAAAATAAAAGCTCACCAGTGTTTCGGGGGACACAAACCAGTCATTGCTTTAACATAATTTTTGTTGTGGAATCACATCCATTCTGAGATGGTTGGAAGTTGTTCACAGTTTGGTGGAAATGTGGGGACACACACCTGCAGTGACTGAAATCGGACAATAACACCTGAGTGAGAATGGTGTAGACCCTTAACTAATTATTGCATGAAATGATGCAACAATGACAGAAACAATCCATCACAACTTTTATTTATACCAATACACTGATACAAACCTGCCCACCACCCCAGCACTTGTACAGTGTTGGTGATGGGTCACACTTTTTATAAAACATAGGCTGATGTTACATCTTTTATTACATTTGCAGTGCAACAGGAACACAAACAGCCCCCTAGCTGTCATTGCTATTTTTACTGGTTTTTTTGTTGTTGTTGTTGTTTTGTTGTTCCCATGTGCCTTTACGGTGATTTTTGTTGTAGTAGGAGGAATGATGAGAAACTATATTTCTGAGCATGTGAAGCTTCATCTACTGCTGCCCTCACATCCCCCATACCTGTACCCCTTTCCCCCAAGATACTTAGAAGAGAGGCGGAAACAAGGATAGGAGACAGAACACACTTTCTCTTGTGAGCTTCACAGAAGCGAGGCGCTTTCAAAACAAACCCAGGTGCAGATTTTTCTTAGATGTGTGGAGGAAGGGCAGGCAGTTCAGAGAAACATGGACAGGAGAGGGAAGAGCAGGAAAAGCATTGGCGAAAAGAGGAAGTAAGCGAATGAATGTGTGTGTGTGTGTGTGTGTGTGCGTGCGTGTGTGTGTGTGTGTGTGTGTGCTCGTGGCGCGAGTGTGAACGGAATGAGTAAGAATGAATTTGTGTGTCCCGCTGGGGGTGAAACGGTAAGCCACTTTCTATGTTTTGAAAGAAGTGGATTGATTTCCCCTTCTGTGACCTCTGTCTCACTCACTGCTGTTGTCAAGCGTGATACAAAAGTCTTTTAACAGGTGTTGGAAACAGAGTCTGCAGCATTCGAAAGCAAGTGAAACTGAGCACAGTCCAAATATCTTCAGGTATAACTTCGAACAAAGTCTAGACCTACAGGTGTAACCTTTTTTTATTACATGTCTATTGTGACTTACCACTAACCGGACTAGACAAGTCTGGAAAAAATGCATTAGCAAATGCAATTTGATTTTGGAATTTTAAGAACTGCTTTATCATTGATCTGTCCTTTGATTTACTTTGAACCTTTTATTATTATGTGAATATCTTCAGAACGTCGATTGGATCCCACAGGTTAAGTCACACATGCCAAACCTGCCCGCCAAACGCTCCAATCTGGCCAATGGTATGAATTTGTGAAATGCAAAAAATTACACTGAAGATATTAACAATCACAGATAAAACAGTTAAACTACTTTTAGGTTAATGCAATGTAAAGTGGGTCAGACCAGTAAAGTACGATCATAATAACCTGTAAATAATGAAAAGGCAAATTTTTCCTCTTAGTTTTAGAGTACAAAATCAACAAAAAAGCTGAATTACTCAAAAATGTTTGCAAATACCAACTGACCTTTTCCACAAAAAACCAAAAAACATGAATAACCTGAAATGTCTGAAGAGATGTTTGTAGAATTGTACCAATATTCTGCCTGTAATTAAATGTTTTGTGTATTCTACTGTGATCTTTAACTTGTGATGCACATGTATAAATAAACTTAGTCATAATATTAAAAATGCAGTTGTTTTTATTTAGGAATTTTCAGGTTTGGCTGTTCATGTTATGTCCAAATACGGTTCATAGATGTAAACATTTTCATTATGGAGTTTATTTATATGTTGTTATCCTATTATTTGTATCATTTTACCGGTCTTACCCATGTTACATCATATTAGGTTGAATGTGGCCCCTGACCTAAAATGCGTTTGACGCCCTTGAACTATGATAAGTCTTCTTATGGTAAAGTCCTTTGCACAGAGGGTTTCTCTTCAACCGTAGCCTGGGCTTCACCTGTCCCGCCATAGTCTTCCTCTGTCAGTTCTGTCACTAACCATGCCCACGCCGTCCCGAATCAATCTTGAACCTGAAGTTTCATCTTTTTCATTGATTAGTTGTTCTCCTGAGATGCTATTTGTTCTTTGCTTATTTTCAAAATGAAACATTGCGATTGATTCCTCTCATTTCCTCTGGTGTGACGTTCACCTCCAACTCATGACCTGCCAAGCTCACATTTGATGTTTTTTGGGGGGTTTTTTTGCAGTCAGCAGTTCAATGACAAACCTGTTTGTGGCTGGGAGTCTCAATTTGACATATTTAAGAATACTGCCCTGTCTTATTTCTTTCACCGCTCATGATTTGACCAAATACTTTACTTTTAAGTTGTCTTTCTGTTCTTGAAATATTCCTTGGTAGGACTCTCTTTGTTGTTGGCACGTGAGCTGTTTCTCTAAAACCTGTTTGTACTTCAGTCAAGTGGATAAAGGGTCTAAATCTGTCTTGATTTGATAGTCTGGTAAACTTTATCCAAACCTTTTATCCTCGGTAACATTATGTAACAGGTGACTCCAGACAGGACGCTTCATGCTGTGTGCTTAGCCTTCCATTTGGAGGACATTTGCAGCTTCTGTCATCATCAGAAAATCTGTCACATGAAAACAACAGAATTATCTGCATGACAAATGCAAGTTCAACCACCGTATAAAGTAAAGCAACAATGTGGTTGAAAGCGCTCAATAGACCGAGACAGCGTCGCCTTTTATCAGACTTCAAGGCAAGGTCAAGACTGAAGTCTCTGGCTCAGCATATTTAGAAAAGTTAGAATTGTGTTTTGTCCGGGCCTTAAATGTCTCTTTTGTACATTATTCAACAAATTATTACACATTATTCTCCTGTTGGGCTCATTTCCATTCTCACTCCTTCAGTTTAGAAATCCTTTACGTTCACAAGCCTCCTTCAACAGGTCATGTCCCCACATTGGATCAGTGAAACATAAAATTAAAAAGACTCTTAGCCTTTTGACTTTTCCTCACAGGGCTTCAAAAGTTAATCTGTCCTCGGTTGAATTCAAATTAACTTGACCTTCCCCTTTACAGCCTGTGTGTTCCATTGAACCTTTTAAATGGCATACGATGGGCTAGCGCTGTTCGCCGAAATGATACATGGCGAGTCTCCCTCGAGGCCTGGATGCAAACACAAATTACCTGTAAGAAAGAAGAGGTGTTACAGGTGAAGGTCAAAACAAAGCAAAGCTGTGGGCCCACTTTTCCCCATGAAAAAAAAAAAAAAAGATACAGTGACTGAATGCTGTGTCTAGGCTTGGTATAAATCAGCGTTGTAAAACCGGTTCTGTCTACACTGCCCACCCTCATAAATTGGCATCTCCCTGCCAACCTCCGTCCCACCACTGGCTTCACACATGCTTTATGACAAGACGATCAGACCACTAAATGAACGGAGGTGAGGGGGTTGTAAATCGTCCAGGTGGAGGCACAGATACAGTGATGAGGGCTGTTTCGGTTGACTCTAACCAAAGACAAAAAGTGAAGTTGGGCCCTTGGAGATGAAACAAATTATAGAATACGAGAGGAAACTTTCAACGTAGGTAGGTAGGAGTCTAAAACATTACGTCAGGATGCTAGAAACTTCCATACCCTTCTAGAATAAATGGGAATCACACAGTAGTTCTTGGTACAATCCCATAGTGTATTGAACAAGTGGATGGAGCAAACAGGACATCGTATTGATTTTCTGTTAAAACTACAATTGGAAAGCTTGGTAGTGTAAGTTATTAACCCATATAACGCTTGTTTTGCCAGTTCAATTTTACATTAAGTCCACTGTCACTGAGGGCATCCAAGGACGAATTCCTGATATAAGGCAGTACCTTGTTCAGAGATAGGAAAATTAACCTAGCATACATGTTTTGTTGGGGGGCAAATTGGAGGAAACCTCTCGGCATGGGGAAAACATGCCAACTCCTGACCCTGATCCGACCACATGGCAACTGCTGATATTGGAGCAGAACAGAACTTAAAAATATATTAGCAAAGAAGTACTTTGTAGAAGGACCACCAGTAGACTTACAACTCCTGGACTGCTGAATAACTCCAGGGGGGGAAAAAAAGATTGACTTAGCATTCCTAGGCTTCAGTGGAGGTCACTGGGGGGCCAGGTTTCCAACGCTCTGTTAGAGGTATTATTCATTAAGACACTTAAACACTGGCTTCAATTTCAAGATTTTGCAATACTTGACATATTGCAAGAGAATCTGCAATACCGCACGCCACAATGTCTGCGTAACCGAAGAAAGAAAAGCACTCCTGACCACACCAAAGGCAGCAGTTGTGTTTTTATTCATTGCATCATGTCAGTTTCATAGTGTTTAAGTTAAAATGAAACACAGGGCCTAGTTTAATGCCTCTGGCAATAACGTCCATGTCCATCACTTAAACAAGTAGTGATTCATAGGTCAAACAGGGAATGGATTCTGGAATTTCTTCATGTTTTAATAAAATATCATCACTTCACAGTTGTACCAGTTGCATGGGTTATATCTTACAACACAATGTTTACCAGTAGTGACGGATTGAGCTCCATTGTGATCATTAATTGGCACATTAACCCATAAAACATCCACCGTCAACTAAAACCATCAACACATACAAATGTTTAATAACCTTAGAAACATTAATCCTATCAATACATGTAAATAATTGGAGCAAAATACAGTCCTTTATCTTTTCATGGTTATCAGATATGACCTCTTTGGATGTTCAGAAGCTCCATAGTTACCATGGAAACACTGTCATCTTCTATAACATTGATTCACCAGTAAAATCCATTGAGTTGGATCAATGACAGTGGAAGGGCACACTTAATTTATATTCAGTTAATGATATATTTTTGCTGAAAAAGTCACTTCATCTTCACTTTTCTCTGTTTTTGATAGAATAACCTTTGAATCTAGTCTAGTCCAGAGATTTTACGAACATCTACATGATCGGTGAATTCAATTTAGAAAAATAAATAATGTGTTTTTACTGAAGATAGACAAAATAAACAAGATTATTTTATAATAAATGGCGATAAATAAAAAATAGTAAAAAATAGAGAAAAATGTATGCGAAATGCCCCAAAAGTCACACTGGGGACATAACTTCTTACTACTCCTTTACTCAGTTCACAAAATAACACTAGCCATATTTTACAAAAGACAAGCATGTTCACTCATTATGGATTAATTGACTTAAGAAATGGCATCGTTAGCATAAATGGCGGTTTTCGCCCGTGGCTCGAACATGAATATAGATGCGCTCAGTTCTAGCTTTGGTGTCGTTTTCATTAAGGCTTTGCAATTGAAAAAAAACTACTGAAATCATATTGACTGCTGTAATTTTCAGATTACGGGAGGATATAATGAAAGATGCTCTGAAAACAAGGTAATAGTGTTGCACTGAGGAGCCGGATGACAAACCAAATACTTCTATTATGAAATAAGCCTTAATTTAATTCACACTCATTAGCTGCTAACTTCCAGAGCAACTCTGCGCTCATACATACTATTGATTTATGTCACGGAGAGGCTTTATTTCCATTTTAATATATTCTAGTTTTCAGTGTTGCTTTCAAAAATCAATACTCCATATGATCATATATGTGTTAAATGGTATATTTAGTGTGGTGCTCTGTGATATTAAGGCTTTGACTCTTGCTCAGATGCAGGGGCAGACTCCCTGTTCTTTGTGTTGGAGCACACACATGCCGTGTTCCGTTCTGTGCAGAGGAGGAAATTAATTTACCTACAGGGTGCAATTGTGCTCACGCAAACTGTTTTGCAAAGTCATTTTTCATTCTTTATGGGGCCATTTCATCCGAATCCCTGTTTGAAAATAGACAAACTCTGGCATTAATTTTAGAATTATGACACAGTGGCATACAAAAGGCGGCTCTTTTTCAGGTCTTCAGCCTTGTGTTCAGGGTCAGTTTTCGCAGATGAATTTTTGGGCCGGGATAATCCTGCGTGGCCATTATGTTACGGGAAAATACTAGCTTTTGTAGAGTCCTGAAAGCTTATGAATTAAAAAAAGAAATCTCTACAGTACCTAGATAGCATTGGGTGCTTCTATGAAACCGGTCCCTAAAAGCAGGACAGAGGGGCTAAAAGTTCAAACAAGATGTTACGAAGCAAGTTTGGAAGCACTTTGGGTCTATTTTAAAAATAAATATTAAGTTTACTGAGATAAGAGAAAGTATTTTTCAGATATAACACATTTTTATTTGACGGGCACATACAAAAAGGACACGAAAATAATTACTACTACCGAATAATCACTACTATTTTTCCAGTATATTTTACCAGTATATTATCTCTCTCTCTTACTCTCACAGGTATATTTTGGGAATGGAAGTAAATATGCAAAAAGGACCACTGTTGCAAAATCACTGGCGATTTATTTGTGTGGAGTGGACACGATGGGTTACACACGAAACCTCGAATGAGACTGCTGATTCGTGAAAAACCTGAAAGGATCGTCAAATTTAACACAGTGTCTTTGTTTGTAGTGGTATAAAAGAGATCCAGATCAAATGCACTGACATCTAGGTAGCTTTTCCTGTCTCAAGTTTGATCCTATTTTTGGCCTCATTACTTTATTAAAAATTAATTATGGCTCAGAGCAAGAGTATAATTTTGTTGCATTTACCTGAAGTCATCATTACGTACATCCTGGGGGGAAATATGTCTAAATGTATCTTTTATTATTGAATCTAAAGTGTCAGATATCTAAATTAACCTATTTTCATGGAAAGACCCTGTTAGAAGTACTGTTTTTGATCAGTAGCAGTTTCCTACATTATCATTTTCCATTCATTTCTCCGTGCCACTATCAATATCCATCACAGTAAGATTTGTACCATTGCGAGCGTGGATGCTCATAATCCTAATTTTAAGTCAGTAAAACTTCCCAAACTGGCTGTACTTGTGCAATATATATATATATATATATATATATATATATATATATATCATTATTTTTGTATTTGAAAGCTTTAAATGCTATCACGTGTTGCATAAAAGAAAAAATCTTTTATTTATTTGTTTTTAAATGAGGCTTGGGGTCTTTCTTACTGTACTATTATATCCTGCCCACGTTCACTTGCTAGTTTTTCTCTTGACTTTTAAGCACCTGTTAAATTTGTAACACGTTGGACAGAAACAGTCATTTTCTGGCCAGTCTGGGAATTAGGAACCAGTGCAGCACGACAACGAACACACATATTTTTCTACTTTCCGAAATCCAAATAGTATTTAATGCCATAACCCATAAATAATCTATTTTCTGACCTCACATGTGTTCCTGCTTCCCCTGTGAGATTTCCAATGTCTGTCGAGGTTCTGGCAATTAAATCATCACTTCTCCAGCCTTGTGTTCAGGGTCAAATTCTGGAGCCATAGAGGCATTTATGGGATGGTTTTGCCCCCATGCTGCCGATACAGAAGAAGAGTTTTGGGAAACCAGCTGCTATTAAAAAACCTTGAAAGTTTACCAATTTAAAAAAAAAAAAAAATCACCTGAAATGACTATGAGTCCTTGAAAATACAGTTTTTGACAAGTACATTTCAGTTGCAGTTGCCACATATTGGGAGTATTCCTATCTATGGGCAAAACGTACACAGAATCACACTGATATTGTTAAGACAGTTGCACTCGGGATGCCAGGTTGGATACAAAAACAAGGAACATTTGTGGATTCTGTTGTTTTGGCTAAAATGTAGAAACCTACACAACAAATTTTACCAAAAAAAGAAAATGGCACATGGACACTTGTTTCCTGTGGTGAATCCCAGATTTTGTTACATAACGGTTGCATTTGTGGCAGTGCATTGACGTAAATTTGTTCAGGTTTAGGTAGAAAAATAAAAACATTGAGCGGGAAACACTCACAAAAAATTGGCTTTTCTTTATGTTGACACATGAATGCTCTTGTAGTCATTTTCTATGTGCGAGTCCCAGACTTTGTTGCATTTAGGCTGTTACTGCGCTTTAGCTTCTGTTTGGTACAAAAACCTAATTTGCTAAGGTTAGGAAAAGATCACGGTAAGAACTAAAATAGGAAACATTCATCAAATACTATATGCTTCCTCCTTGTTAGATTTGTCCTTGTTTAATGCTCTCATTTTTTTTTTGGTTTACATGCATCTTGTTCATGCAGCTACAAGAGGTAAAGTCTCATAGATGCATGAAGGTGAGTGTGTAAAAAGAAAAAAAAAAAAAGGTTAGGTACTAAAATATACTTGGTTCAAGTCAGAGGAAATTATGAACAAGGCTAAATTAAGAAATGTATGTAATAAATGTGGGTTTACCTTTAATCAGAAACAGGACATTGTCAGATGTCATCACATATCTGTCGTATTTAGGCTGTGATGATGCGTTTAGGTACAAAAACCCACTTTGTTTCTTAGGCAAACATTATGGCTACTGCCAAAAGAGGAAACATACCCCATTTTTAACACATTTTTACGTTACATTTTAGGTTATGTTTTTGCCGGTGTCTGTCTGTTTGACTCTTAGTAACATATCTCAAAAAGTTAAGGACAGATTTTGATGAAATTTTCAAGATTTGTTGGCAATGGCACAAGGAAGAAATGATTAACTTTTGGGGGTGATCC
>JAPSES010000124.1:8593356-8603500 GCA_029822895.1 Maxillicosta whitleyi | reverse complement strand
CTCTCTATATATATATATATATATATATATATATATATATATATATATCGGGATGCATATGGCCACTTGTATTGGAGAAGTCTAAATTGGGTATTGAGCAATTATTTATGTTCTTTAAAACATGCTAACTTTTGGAATAATTGTTGTCAGATCCTCAGTCTGTGCTCTTAATTTAAAGTCAGTGTTTTTAGTTGAATTGGACAATAATAAATTATACAGATCTGATAATAGTACCCCTACTCAGATTTTTTTTTTTTGTGATATTTTTGTTCTAAAACCATTTTTTGAGGTTTATTCATATTATTCTGATTATTTCTGGTGAAACTTCTTAATTGAAAGAATTTAAATAAATTTTTTATCTATATTGTATTGAAGTGTTATTTCATCAAATTGCATTAGAATGTCTGTATTTGGTATATATAGATCTTGTATAATCTTTTGTAAATGTAATTAAATTAATTAATTTCTGTTTTTGTAACCTTAAAACCCACTTTGTATGTGGACAAGACACCCAAAAATCATCAGTTTTGCTAAATATCCACATTATTTTCTTATGTACAACACGGTCTCAACAACTAACTAATCATAAAATCCAAATTGTAGCTTTTGCACTTTGCACCTCGCTTTTAGAAACATAGTTCTTGACTTTCTGATGGTCATAGTCAGTTGAATTTTACTTTTCTCCATCCCAGACAAAGATAATTCAGGATTTAATTTCAAGGCCAACTAAAACCAAAAATGTAAGGATATATTTATATTTCTCGTAGTTTTTTGTTTTGTTTTTTTTGTCTTTCAAACATTTCCTTTATGTGCAAAACTTTCATCCACTTCTTGATTCAGTGTACTTCAGGTTGTTTCATTCCACCGCCTCGTTGGTAACAGGAATAGTTTCACCTCTTACATCAGTCTGTAATATAGGAAAAAGCCTGTGTTGTGTTGCAGGTCTGGTCTTGGTTTACGTGGCTGCAACACAAGCTTTTAAAGCAATTATCTTGCAAACACTTGAAAATGTCAAGTTGTGTCTGGAAATAACCAAAACAAATCAAACAGAAATTATTAGATACACCAGTTATAATATGAAAATAATTGAGTTTGTTGTTGATTTCATTTGGGGAAGTCCTTTATTTCATACTGAATTATTTGTTTTTGCAGAGTGTCATGGTCACTTCAACTAACTGTGTTATATTGCATGCATAATCAAAGCCAATTTTACAGTTTTAGTCGCCATGTTTAAAGGATTAGCTTGTGTGTGAGGTTGTAGAGTTTTAGTTTATACATTTGAAGTGATTCATCCTGCCTTTATTGGGCTAAAACTGTGAAAATATTCTATGATGTACAATCCATTTTCTACCTATAGTCTTTTTTTATTGAGCTTTTGCTAATGTTATAACAGTTATCAGTTAATCTATTCTATTTTGCGTATAAAAAGTTTAACACTATATTTAGTTGGATACTCTGAGATTATTTTCAGTTTGTTTGAGACATCACTAAAGCTGCTTGAACCTTGAAAATCTTCTAAACATAAGCTTTACAATAAACCTTTTTATTTTTTATCGGACTTTTTTCGAAGAAAGCTGAGGGGAAATGCATGCATTAGACTTCATTTTTAAAGGAAACATCTTCTGTCAAGTTCCGTGTTTAACATGTGACTAGAGCAGAGCCTAAATTCTGGTCACACGTTTTTCAGATCTAACCCTTTACCTTTAAAAGAGCCACCAATGACCAAGTAGATGTGAAGAGAAATGGATCTGTAAAGGCAGATCCACATCCTATACTTGACAAAACAACAAGTGTAAATGTTTGCAGAGGAAACAAATGCAAATATAGGCAAAAATCCAAAGCTTACACGGCCAAGTCTAACATGAGCAAACAGATGCCTTGTTAAATGAAATGTAACTGATAAAAAAGCTGTACTTAATGCAAGATTAGAGCCCATTATGAGCAGAATCTGACATGCAACATGCGTGAGCTGACAGAGGCCCTTATGTACTGTACACTTCCATAATCTAATACCGGCTTGGAGAGAAGCTGCTATACTTGCCAAGCTTCAAAATTAATAGCTCGGGAGCAGAAAAGCTACCCACAAGAAAAATACAGCCCAGTTTTTTTTCAAACATACCTTGAAAAAGTCCAAAAAACGTTATCGGTCTTCATTATTCTTCTGCTGGCTGCTGGAAACTGGAGTCTATAGGTTGTTTTAAGTGCATCTGTGGAGACTTTCGGTACTTAAAGAAAGTCCACTCGCCTGCGATGAAACACTTGTTATTTTTAACGGTTTTACAGGTGACCTCAATTCGTTTGTGGTTTGGGAAAAAGGAAGCATAAGGCAACTGAAATAAGTTGGCTTTGATTAAAAATTTAGAGAGAGAAAAAAAAAAGACTTAGATAGGAGCCGTTTCATCGCATTAGATCCACCTTTTCTATTAAATGTGAACATTTGTCGATGGAAACATTTTCTAATCCTGGCGTTTTACTCTACATGAAACCACTAACGAGAGCCTGTTTGCCAAAGCAAAATATTCTGGATGTAATCCTTAAGTCATCATCGTGGTTTGGTTTTGGAATAGCAGCATTCAGCTCTAGGCGTGTGAAGAAATAAGCAAAACTTAAGGCTCGATGCAGTCACATTTGGAAGCACTTGTTAGTAAAGCACATCTATTCAAAGTTGAAGTAGTGACAAAACTTTAATGAGCAGTTCATTACGCTTAGCCAAACTTGACTCCAGTGCTTAAACACACTCACTCACAAACCTTCAGCCTTGCCTTTGGTAGCATGGCAGCTGAACGGAGCAGATGGTACCAGGACTGAAGCCGGGGAGGATGACCGACTGGTGGATGGAAAGGCTGGCAGGGACAGAAAGAAAGTTTGATGGGTGGAAAATGGGATGAAGATCTACTTAGTGATCGCGACTGCACGAGCCCACTCCTCTGTCCTTATTATCACTGTAGACAAACTCACATTTACTGATTAACCGCATTTGGACAGCACGTCTTAAAGCGCAATTCAGATTTTTTCGTCAAATCCTTTTTTTTTTGCGTGTTTTTGTTGCAGTTCAATGATGTAAAGGTCAAATAAATGTGACCTGGCCGTTCAGACTGAAGTCTTATTGCAAAGTACTGGATATGTATCGGATTTAGGACCACATATGAAAGTGGCCTGGGTCGGATTTGTGCTTTTCGAATTGTCTTTAACAGATCGGACACAGGTCACATATGGACAAACGAATCAGATTTGGGCCACATTTGTCTACAGTTTGAAGAGTTTTAGCCTCACAAGGATTTTTTTTTTTTTCACGGAATCACTTTTTTTTTAATACAATCTGACCCTTTATAGTTCACTCATACAATTACTTTGAAATTCAAGTGTTCATCCTTAGTGTGTTATTGGAAGACCTAGCAAGGCTTTATTACATTTGTGAAATTCTTTAAAGAATTTTTATTCTGTAGAAAATCAAGGTCAATAAAGGTACCGTATTTGGTTCCTTACCTATAAGTGGCAAAAGGAACATTCAAGAAGTACGGTGTAAAGAACATGTATTTTAGAACAGCTGCTGTCACCATCTTGTAACGTATGTAGAAATAACCAAAAATAGTCACTTGCTCAATAAAAGTTTAAAGTATTAACTTGAATCCATGTTGGCAGTCATTTTATGTAATTAAAACCAACGCATTTCTAGTTTTGTGTTGAGTCGCACCCAATCTTTTTTGGCTCGTGTCGTCTTCAAATGCATTTTATTAGTATCTGTACTATAAAAACTAACAAGGCTAAGAAAAATCACCAAGAGGCAAGCGTATACTTTTAATTCCTTTTGTGCTTTAATGGTATAGGATTGTATTTTGGATTGCGTAGCATAGTTTTCTTCATGCTTGGAGATCATTCAACTTCGATTTTTTTAATCGAGTTTTAATTGGTTGGTTGGTTTGACAGAATATCACGTAAATATGCACACTTATGGAAGCAATGTGTTAGACATGCTCATTTGTCATTCTCTTTTCTTCAGATATAAGACAATACAGGAAATATGTCACAACCCTAAAGGATCTAAGGTTCTAAAGGTTAAAGTGACTATTTATTGTCACCCCGACCCTATGAAAAGAAGCAGCACAAATAATTAGAAACATCGGACATGTGATGAACGGAACCTGCTATAAAACATCCGAAAATTGACACCATAAAGAAAGGGTGAAAGACATGTAAAGCACAAAGGAGAGGCTGTTTTTTCCTGCTGTACATACTTGACATATATCAGATTAGATCTTAATACAGAGGCTGACAAAAACAAAGCAACAAACCTAATGTTGACTTATGCTCAATACTATATAGATTAAACTGAATCCTTGATTTTGTTAAAATGTTCAGATCAAGTATCACTTTATCACAATGAATCTACAACAGAAGTTAACATCTTGACTTTGCTGAAGGACGACACTATCTGGATTTCCTTGTCCGAGGCCAAATAAGTCAATATATGTAAATGTTTTACAGTGTGATGTGGGAGAATGATTCCAACACTAATACGATACCGCTCCTTCCTAATAGCCCGGCTTCCTTTTATATGTGTAGATTAGCCCATTTGCACCTCGGGGCGTTCCAGTGACACCTGTACGCTAACAGGAGTTGCAGGTTTAACTGCTATTAGCCTGTTCCGGTAAAGGCGACGATCTGGAGGCATCGGGAGATGGAAGAGACATCTGTGTGTAATCATGTGATGCTGTTTTCTTTAAGTAAAAAAAAAAAAGAAAAATCCCAACAAAAAAACAAACGCCTGCTGAAATGTACCGCGGTCTTCTAACACGGCTCCGGAGCCGTTTGTACTTGCGATAATGTTCTTCAAAGTCTTGTAATCTCGTCAGCCGAGTAAAGTCTCCAAGTGAAAGCCTCTGTAAAGGTCAACCAATGCAATTTGAATATCTTTGATTAAACGGTGTGCCGGTGCCAGACCCAGACTGTAGGTCACTGCCTCAGAGAAATGAAATCCACCCCTCTCACCCCACTTGTCCCTCCCCGAGTCTTGACTCCCTCATTGACGAGGGTCACGCCTGCACTCTTTTCAGCAATTTACGTAATCTCCAGACCTACTCTTTGTCTGCCACTTCATTTCTTTTCTCTCTGCCTGTATCGTGTATTCATATAATTCATACTTTTTGTCCAGAAATCCCCCCTTTTTTCCCTCCCCCTTCCTTCCTCCATTCATTATCTGACTAAAAAAAAAAAAAAAAAGAGTCTCAGCAGCCGTCGAACCATGCATCTCGGGTCTGGTGTTTTAGCTAAAAGCTCAGAAAGCGTAGTGAAAGAAGTAGCACTGTATAGAGACCCTTGGGGGGGGGGACTTTTTGTCATGAAAGACAATGTGAAAAATTTAATTACAGCTTGTATTTGTTTCCATTTCTACATCTTTTTGTGGAAATTTGTGTTTTTTTTGGCTTTGGAAGTTGATGATTTGTGTCTGAAAAGCTTTGAAAAACTGTCGCTGTCTTTACGCAGTTGTCTGGTTCAATCATAACTCACAATTTTTCCTCCTTTTTTTTTTTTATCTGTTTCTAGTTTGTCCTGGCACTGAGAACAAGTTGAGCACTCTGTCTGACCTGGACCAGCAGTACCGCACCCTGAAGAAGCTCTACGAGAATTGTGAAGTGGTCATGGGCAATTTGGAGATTACAAGCATCGATCGGAACCGCAACCTCTCCTTCCTCAAGGTAGAAACATGCAACCGTGTGTTCCCTTTCTTTTTTGTTTTCTTTTTTTTAGCCTCGTTCTGGTGACTCTATCACATCTGAGGCTGAACATGTCAGTCCTCTGGGCAGGAGGTTAGGGATAAAAACTGCATTTTACACTAAAATGAGAAATGGAGAGGGTGAGGAAAAGGGGCTTTTAATGTTTCAGCGCCACAGAGGATGGAGACACGCACAGAGAAAGGGGGCTGAGAGATTTCAGCACCACGGACAGAGACTAGAAGAGCGATAAATACCATGTTTTACCAGATAATGATACTGATTATCATTTCACATTTGGCAAATGAACTCAAACATGTCAAGCTGCAACTTTTTTTTTTTTCTTTGCTGTTTATGACAAAAAAAAAAAAAAAAACCTCACCTCATTCATAGTAAGAGAAGTCTAGGTTTATTAGAACTTTAAAAACTTCTCGTAAAGTGGCATATGGTATGTTTTTAGACAGAAAACAGCCGCAGTAAAACCACAAACTGACAATAGCCGGAGTAAAGATCTGTTTGGAATTGCCCAAATAAGGTCAGAACTGACACAGTTCAGGCCAAGCGAGCAAAGATAATAACTTTATACTTTAATAAGCCTCATATCAAACTCAACCGTGCAGAAGAAAAGCTGCCGTTTCATCACTGAACACCATTTTTTTTCATTTAGAGCTATGTCCTGTGGTGAAAACATCAGCACTCAGTCACTTTCTTTGACTCTAAATGTTATTTGTTCAGTGGTTCTCATCCCATCTAGTCTCTTGGATGGTGTTCGCTGGACCAGTAGGGGGACTCACTACTCCCTCTAGTGGTCATATAAATGCCCCGGCCCATCAGCGTAAAAAAAAAAAAAAATGCAGTTCATTGTTTTATAATCAAAGCCATTCATATTGACTTTGGAACTCACCCTGAGTTTATGGAAGAGGTTTATTTATTTATACAGATGACTTTGCTTGTTCATATTACACATTAAATCCAACTTCTATCAGTTTTGAGTATGAACTAAATGTGACCCTGAAGTAACCCACACACATAAAAGATGTAATGACATAATACATGACCACGCAGACATGCACTGTATTTACAGGAGTAAGTATGTATTTCCCGCTGCTTCTTCTCCTGGGATATAGAATTGTGATATCAGTTGCATTTCAATAAAGTAAATGTGAACTGGTCGTACAAACTAAACTAAACTAAATTTAGAACCACGTATGAAAGTGGCCTGTCGGATACATTTCACATAAGGGAAAAAAAAAAAATCAGATTTGGGCCACATTTACCTGCAGTCTGGATATAGCCATAGAGATACAAACCAGTAAAATAATAATAGTAAACTAAAGTAAAATTATATTATGATTATACATTTTTATCTCTACAGTTTCCTTAAATAACATGAACAACTTGAAAAGAATTAAAGCACAATTCAATAACAATATTCTGCCTCAGTTTTTCAAGTACCTGTGTGCATTACAATGTATATTACAATAACAAATACACAGAACATTTAGTAACAGACAGGATATTGTTAAAATTACATTAATTTCTTCATATTTCAATTTTGTTCATATTTATTGTAAAAGGATAGTTTGTACATGTCTACATTTTTCATGTAATACTAAATAAAGAGAAAATGTCTAGATCATTATTTATTGGTTATTATGACAATATTTTACTGGTCTGATCCACTTGAGATCATATCGGTCTGTATGTAGAACCTGAACTTAAATGATTTTTACACAGTCGTCAGTGTAAAAATCATCCCACAGGTCAGACCTTTGGCGGGCCAGTTTTGGTCCACGAGCCGCATGTTTGTCACCTGTGGTTTAAACAGAATGTCACCAAATGATAGGAAACAACTGTAATAAAAAGTCCATTTGTAGGAAGTAGACATGATAAGGTCAGGAGGACAGGGACCCAAAAGGTGACCAGGAGGGAAGTCTTAACCTAAAGGCAGCGGAACCTTCTGTTAGTCTACCTCATAAGCGAATCACCAATTCATGACCATTATTGATTGGTTTAACAAACAACCTGATCATCTAGGGCACGTAGTTTGGAGTAAATAAGGCAGGAGATGGTGATAAATAGTATAAATAATAATAATAATGATAATAATATGTATATGTAGTTTATAAATCAGCCAATAAAAATCCCTGATCTAGATGACTGAATATTACAGAATGATTTAATAATAAGTACAAAAGCAGAGGAGGGGAACACTCAAAAGGAAAATATGGTTGTAAGAACGAGAGGAGCATCAGTTGTTTTCTGTCTCATGTTCGTTTCCCAGTGAAATGCGAGTGTCTTTAGGTGAAAGGTCTGCAGTTATAAAAATTCAAACCGCCTCCTTCACCCACACATTGAACTCTATTATTTTACAGTAAATAACCTGCATAATTAATAGCACTACATATCACAGAATACATTAGTTTCAGTGCATAGTATTCTCCTATTATTATTTTTCTTTAATATGTCAGTATTTTCTGCTTGGATATTCCGAATGAAGCTCTTTCCAAACTGGATATGTCAACGTTATTCCGGTTTTTGTAGGATTTTTTTGGCAATGTACAGGGTCCATTCAGAAAATGAATATTGGTTTCATCACATGACCCCGAGCATGGTGAAGCAGTTATGTAGGGTTAAAAAAATTATTCCAAATTATTATTTAAAAAATGTATATATAATATGTATATAGAATTTCTGGACTATAGAGCGCACCTGATTATAAGCCTCACCCAATAAATTTTTAAAGGACAAACCATTTTGTACATACATAAGCCACACCTGTCTATAAGCCGCACGTGCCCAATCTTACCTTTTCTGCTTGAGCATCCCTGGTGGCCGTTAGACAAAAATGGATAAATTAGCCGCATCATTACATAAGCCGGAGCGTTGAAAACGTGTGACAAAAGTCGCGGCTTATAGTCCGGAAATTACGGTATATATTCAGATGGTAATGAGTCGGCCTACATTTACTTGGTATATACGTGTAATACATGGATGGAAAGGGTGTTTCTAGTACTTTAAGGTCATGCAAAGACATTTGTCAATTTCAGACATTTTCATTGAAATCTTTGTGGGAAAACATCTGTTATATAGTATGAAACAAAACTACATGAAAATTTGACAATTTTTTTCTGCATATTAAAAGTTGCAGGTTTCACTTGAAGTTGTAGTAGTGTCAAGTATATTGTTAACTGCAACTCTTGCAATTAGTGAAAAAAAAATGTATCTGCATAGGATTGGGGGATATCAATATGAAAGGAAGTCTGGGTACGTAGGGTAAATACACAAGTCCTCGAGGCTTTTTAATCAAAATTATCTGTCAAGCACAAATCATTTAATATTATCCAAATATTATGCTTGGAATGAATACGTAGAAATAATGTTTTGAACGTATAATCACTAAGGTTGAGATATAAACTAGTACACTCTTGTACAAGTAAAGGATGAGACAAAAAAAGTAAATGTGGACATCAAACAAACAATGAAACTCTCTTTTTTTTTTTATAGACATCATTTAGAAACAGTAAAGTAGTATTTAGGATTCCCAAACAGTCATGTATCAGCTAAAAATGACAAAATAAGTCTGTTTTAACATGTTTTTTTCCCCATCCAACATGTTCACCATGCCCTGACAGTGTCTGAATGTTTAATATCTACTGTTAAACACAATGACAGAGGACATCAACAGGGTTATTAATATGAACACATTTCAAAGTTGACCTTTTCCAGACGGGGTTTGAAGGAACAAAAGCAGCACTAGCGGGATACTTTGAAAACACTTTATTTTAATTGGGCTTTGAAAGGCTGCATGTGAATGGGAGCAGTAATCGAATATTCACTTTCATTAGCCACATTCAGCTCTTTCAGAATCTTGTCTTTTTCAGAATTAGAAGCAAAACACAATATTAGATTAATAATTCTTTGAGACAAACTTATTAAGGGGACGTGTTTTACCTTTCTGACATATTTCCACTACATCTGCGTCTTCCTCAGAGCGTCATCTGATGTGTGATCACGTGTCATTTTATCAGCTGTCAAAATCTGTCAGTCTGGCCACGCCCCCTTCCATCCTGTGGACTCTGGAGGATAGAGTCTCAGGTGTGTGAGACAGCGGAGGCCCCCTCGACCCGGTTCATGGAGTCATTGGCCTGCTTCCTGATCTCAGTGTCCTTTTTTATCCACCTCTTGTGGTTGTTTACATTTTCCCCTCATCCCAGACCCTAATATGGTTGTTACCTCCGCCAAGGAAGTTATGTTCTTGCTTGCGTTTGACTGTTAGCAACATAACTCATAAGGTTATGGACGGATTTTGATGAAATTATCAGGATTTGTTGGCAATGGCACAAGGAAGAAATGATTAACTTTTGGGGCTGATCCAGAAGAAATCCTGGATTCTGGATCACTTTGAAATTTTCATTAACATTGGGGTCAAT
>JAPSES010000124.1:8560185-8574513 GCA_029822895.1 Maxillicosta whitleyi | reverse complement strand
CTGTACCTTCCTCTCCTCCACCTTTTCTGCTTTTCCTCCTCCTTCTGCCGATCCTCCCTCCCCCTATCCTACTCATTGTATCTACCTCATTTACACCCTCACTCATCCAGATGACAGGAACAGGTGCACTATTAATTATTCTTTAAAATGTATCTCCTCTGTGCTCCACTTCCCTTCGCTTTCTGCAAATGCACCACCATCCCCTCCTGTTATGATCTCCATACTTGTTTATCTCCTCACCGTCTGCCTTAGTCTTAAACTGCCTCTAATCTTAATTTTTTTTTTCTCCCGCTGTCTAATATTTTCGCCGTTACGATCTTAAAGAACTACGTTTAGACCTGGTAATGCTGAGATTACAACCTAATTGTCATATTATCTCTAGATAACAACTATTTACCAGTGATCAGGTCTTAGCCACCCCATTATCTGAAAACAGCACATTTCCATGCTGCTCATGTTTGTTATCCAGAGATAACAATTGAATTACATTGTTATCTCAAAGTATCAGATTTTGCTTCCTCGTGACCATGACTTTAATATCTCATTATTTTCAGATAACAAATCTATGCTTTTTTGGAGATCCAGCTGTCTATCTAAATCGGCTTAGCCTGATGAAAGCGCCGCTGTATGGGGGGGGGGAAGGCCACAGTTGACTGAAGGAAAATGGGGAAAAAAATGAAGGCAAAGAAAATGAATACTTGGATAGACATCTTAGTTCCAAACTTAAGATAACAGTGTGACAGTTTCGGTTGTCTTAGGCAGGGATTTGTCAAATATTTGTTAATTATTTAATAGTTCTAAGTTGTGCATTTACTCTATTTGTTGGTGATTTATAGATATATTTCGAACATCTCTCAGGGAAGTGGCTGCATGGCATGTGATACTGTAATTTTATGTAGAACATTATAATCCGACTCTGTTGTTGAAGGTATGTGCAGATTTGTAATCATGCTGAATTGTATTCATTTTCCATTTTTCGACCAAACAAAATCAGCGGCAGCTTTCATTTTACGTTTGTCAACATGTCTCCGCTCAGTGTTGTTGAATTCAGTGTCTCCAACAAACACTAAACCTTTAATTAGCAGCCTTTTATGATTCTAAAATCACACAAATTGACACGGGGCCTTGGCTAAATAATGCAGGTCTTGTTTAAGCTGAGGGTTTCAACTACATTATACCTTTCACAGAATCAAAGAAAGGAACGTAACCTTCACATTAACCGTCAATGATAACAGTCAGTGGAAAGCCCTGTATCTAAAACAGAAAATTGCATTGCCTTAAATGTTCAACATAGATTATTTTCATGTACTGGTGTATTTACATACCCAAATTTAGTCTGTATTTTACCCATCCTAATACACACCTAGCATTGATGTTAGCCATTAGCATTAGCACATTAGGAGCAGTGGGCTGCCATTGAATGTGCTCAGTTTCGGTATCATAGTCAAGGGCACTGTCAGGAGAATTCACCTCCTCTTATGTGTTTTGTTTTAATGTTGTGGTAGACGCAAAGACAATAGACAAGTCTGGTGAGGAATCTACTACAGTTAGGGCTGCACAATATCAGAAAAAAAACTGACATTGCATTTTTTTTTTTTTAACCCTACGATATATAATGCAACATCACAAAATACTATATAATTGCTGTGTAGTACCGACGTAAATGGCCAAATAAAGTAGTTGTGTTACTTCTCGTTGTGGCAACAGGTGCAAGGCTAGTTGACACAAAACATGTTTCAATATCATCCATCTTGTAGCCGAAATAATTCCAGATAACTGACATTGCTTTTCTTTTTGTTGGTTTTCTCTTGTTCCTTGCTCATTTTTCAATGTTGTTACTAGTGACTCACTCTGTGTTTAGGGGCGTGGTCTGCTTCGGCAAAGTGATGGTGATTGGTGGATCCCTGTGTGCAGTGTACGTTGGGTACTGAGGCTGAAATTACATTAAATTAGATCTACCTCCTACATCGCAGGACCTATGATGTGACTATTGGACACATGTACATCTTGATGCCGATGCTTATATGATATATTGTGCAGCTCTACCAACAACAGTAAAGTTTGTGGTACGATCTGTATTGTGCAGGAAGCCAGTTGTTTTGGGAAAAAGGATCTCCATATAAATCAGTGTGCAGTGTGTTTGTAAAGGAAGCCACAAGATACTCATTATGTTAGAAGTAGAATTCTCTAAAGCCAGAAAAAAGTACAAGTACAAGCAGTACAAGACAGACTTCATATAAGTACTTGAACACATTTGGTTCTTCGATATTGAAACTTAAAAATCCAGGGCTTTCCACTCTAACTGGAGGTCAGCTCGCAGTTTTTAGTTATTAGCTTTAACCCTTCAAAGCGCGTTGATGTGTGAGCAAATAATGAATTAGCTGATTAGTCGAAAAGCACAGCTTATTTTGCAGGGTTGACACTTTTTTTGGAGGTTAAAGTCAGAAAAAAAATCACCTTTTTGTCTTTTTTCTGTCATTATTCTTGTTCAGGTGGATTTCATACTAAATTGACTTCAATAAGTAGATAAACTGTCCACCTCAATTTTTTTTTTTTTAATGTCTAACATCGGTTTAAACCTTTTTAATAGTAAACTACATCTTTGTATCAGTGCTTAAACCTAACTATAAAAAGCATTAGTTATGTTTATATTGGCAGTTTTGGAGGAACACCCTAGAAAAGAAAGAGTACGATATGATATGATTGGATACACTACGATATGATATCCAGGATTAGCACAAATGCACATCAATACCATTTTTTTTGTATTGGCCAGGTTTGGCTTTTGGAGGCCAGAGAGAAATTGAACACAGTAGAAACTTTATTAAAATATCGCCACCTCTTCTGCAAAATATCTCAAAGAAAAATGTGAAAACTCTCCACTTACACCTTTATGGCCTGTTCGTGTGTCAAGGAAGAACAATAAAATCTCGGCGCTCCAACGCTGGTAGGCAAAATCTCGACAGGAGTGATTGATGGACTTTATTTTCTCTGATTTAAAATCAGACTCCTACTGTATGATGGTAAATAAATATGCGCTCTGAAGGATATGGTCTGTATCGTCATGCACATCATCACCCCATGCTTCATCCATGGAACTGAACATCTGGTCTTATATAATGTATACCACACATACATCCATGTATAATCACTGGGAGAAGTTTTAACCAGCTGGGGGGTTTTAATCTGATCTCCTGAATTATCTTAAAACCACTTCTTAAATGACCTAATGTAGCATGTTTTTCCCCTAAAACTGGTCTGAAGCCTAAAGGCAAGGCACATGGAACACTGAAACTGGGGAGGAATGTGAATGCAAATGGCTGAGTTTCATCCTGAGAATCTGCAAAGTTAGATGCATAAATTATATAGGCTATTAGCTTAAAACATTATGCGTGTTTGCTAGATTAGCTTCTGTTATTATCTTTTAAGTCATATTTGAGATTCCTCATTATGTGCCAACTCGCTTTTAATTCCTCTTTTTGTAGCCGGTGTAACCCAATATAGGACACCAATAGAAATACTAATATATAATATAATATAACATAACAACACTTTTTTTTCAAAATTTGTTATTGCCATGTAGAAAATGAAGGTCAGTGAAGTTACCGTATTTCATTCCTTGCCTGTAAGTGGAAAAAAATACAAGAAAATATAAAAAATACAAGAAAAACACATGTAAGATGAAATGAACATGTACACATCACTTTTAGAACATTAGTCCACATCCACATGATCCCTTTGAACACACACACACACACACACACACACACATTCTTGTTTTTGTGTTTAATATGGATAAAAAAAAAAAAAAAACCTAGGCTACACCAGTTGCTCAAATACAACTTAAGTCTTAAAAGGTTTTCTAGAGACTTCACCAGTAGTGTGAACGATGCTTCATCCATTCCTCCGTGAATGTATACACTATACATTCATGGAGGAGGAATGGATGAAGCATGGAGGCTGAATACCTCACCCATACAATGAGCTGCTGAAAACATTTCCACATATCTGGAGGGGTTACAGGTGCCGAAGCACACCGACTCTGCCTCATAGCGAGCTGTTTCCAAGACAGCACAAACACCTTCTATCATGATTATGTTGTGTGGAGCAAATACAGCACTCCTGGCTCCCCTGCCTTGGCCTGAATGCAATATGTCCTCGAGTTATGAAGAGCAATTTAGCAACATGTGCAATTCACAGTTTGCCCAAAGGTAAGGCGAAAGAATAGAGGAAACAAGCCTGCCGGGATTGTGTTTGACTGAGTACTCCACACTAGGTCGCTAATTGCATCCGATTGATGCAAAAAAGCGCTAGAGGAAACGTTAAACTTGCAATGCATCGTGGGTAGTTGACCCGTGTTGCCTAAGTCCTGTCTATGCCTCATGGCAGGATTTGTGTGTGTGTGTGTGTGTGTGTGTGTGTGTGTGCGTGCGTGCGTGCGTGCGTGCGTAGGTGGAGGTCAATGGAATATCCGAGTCCTGTGTGTGTGCACAGATTGTGTGGAGTGTGTAACAGAGAATAAAAATTCTTCTCAAACCCATAGCGGCTCTTTTCACAACAGAAAAACACTCTGATCCATCAGAGAAAAACTAGAATCAAAAGACCATGTCAGAAACTAAAATAATGACCTGGACTTGTGCCAGAGAGTGTAAAGATTTCCACGCCTTTCCCTTTTTTTTTTTAGCCTCTTTAATCACATTTACAGCACCGATGTCACAACCTTAAGGTCAAATGACGGAAGGATTAAGGCGATGACGTTAGAACCTGTGTTCACGTCTGAGGGCTCCTTGTTGCTACAAATTATCCCTTGCACTCACCTTGTTAAGTGTGTATTTTTATGAAGAAAATACAAGGGAGAAACACCAGTTTATCTGCCCACTGTCCACCTTGTTAAGTCTGAGCGCATCGCCCACAAGCCAGCGGTGGGCAGCTTCTGCGAGAAGCCTCCTTTAGCTTGTGTGTTTGTGTTGCTGAAACAGAGCACAGTTGATGCGGCAGGAGGGGAAATGCAGGTGCTTGTGTTTACTTCCCTCCGGACCTCCCTCCTTCTTGTCTCGCTTCTTCCTCCCTCCTCCGCCACAGAGGAATGCAGATAAATATTGATCTGGAAAGGTTTAAAAACAATTTATGGAACAGGAAGGAAATTAAATGGCATCAAAGCGAAAGAAAATTACTGAGAAAGGGCAGAGTAATCCTTTAATTTAATTAGGTAAATTACAACAAAAAATCCTTTCTAAGTCTGTTTTTTTTCTTTCTTCTGTTTGCTCTCTCCCTCTTTGCTCTCCCTTGCTCCCGCTGGAAGGCTTTCCTATGGTTGCTAAGCAACAGGGAAACAGTTTTTCTTTGGTTTTGCCAGCGGGTCCCGGAGGCTGGCAGGGAGAAGGGGGCACAGTGGAAGCACTGTGGAGTCTGCCAGCAGCCGAGTGCATGCCTACAGCTGGGTCGGGCTGTGGAGCAGCCTCTCCCGATCCGAGTCCGAGCGCCTCTGGTGGACACCCAGGGGTGACGGTGGACTTAATGATAGCAGGGTGAGCTCCTCAGACCCTCAGCCATAAACATAGGGTCAGAGCATCAAGGTCAAAGTGATCATCAACTTCCATCCATGGGACTCGACCAACAAGCCCTTCGGAGCAGAAAACCTTTTATGAGTTCTTTGTTTTTGGAGCCTGACTCACAAGTATCACAGCATTTTTTTTTTTTTTTTTAACTTACACAACTTGCTACTCTGTAAGAAAAATTTTCACAAAACTTACTTGACAGGAAATTATTTCACCAGGAGGTTTTTGACAGGCGTTGGGTACCTCACAATAGAAATACGTTGGCAATAAGTATGCTAATCAAAGCCTTTGCTGAAATGGATTCTACCGCTCTTTTATTATGTTGTTCTTCTCCTCTTCAGGTGATTGACACATTGTAATCTTGCTAATAAGCACATCCACTGTCTGTTTCCTTCCTATTGTGTTAGTGTTACAATAGGCCAACTTGGCAGGTGCACGCTGTTTGCTGAGCGCTCAATATAGAAGCTAATCTCAGTTACCTACTATTATCCTGAAATGCAGGCACTCCACATGCTGCAGCTTGACTGTCAGTCTCCGGTAGTAATCCCTGTGGGGTCAGTGGCCAATCAAACCCCACATTATTCATTTCCTCCCTCCTCGCTAACCAATCATCCACATCATTACTGACCTGTCTCTGGCCATTAGGAAGTTTCTGTTTCTGCGTTAGAAGCCTCTGCTACTGTCTTCAACATTGGGACGAGCTCTGTTAAATGCACAACATGGAATTTAGAGCTGGGTTCACGGATATGTCTCTGAAAACACTTAGAGAGATGTTAAAGATGAACAGTTTACTTGTTGGATATGACTTGAACCTGCCACCTCTTCTGTGTATTGCGACTAAAGTAAACAGTGGAAGGGACGATCAGTACTCAGTTGATTGGTATCTTGAACTATCTAGAACAGTGGAGGTAGATTTGACTCTTCCAACATCGGCGCAAAAAAAAATCTGGGTTTAGAGTTCTTCTGACCAGATAATCATCTGGGCTGGTGCCGAGTATGTAGCTGCAACGTAGCTACGGCACAGACGCAACAGGTTAATGACCGTACATCATGTTCTGCAGGAAATGAAGGAAATGACTGTTGTTGTTTTATAGCCTCGGAGGTAAAAGCTGTGTTTTGCTGATGTGAAGTCATTACGGAATCATCTTCAATTTCACAGCTTTGGAGTTGAAGCTGGAAATGTATATGTGTTGTTTGCAAATTATGCTTCTAATGTACAGGTTGGTGTTATACGTTGAGTAGTAGTAATGAGTCTGTTTTTTGTTTTTTTTGTTTTTTTTCCCCCTACCACCCGATGTTCGACATACTCCTCTAATTAGGCTTGTCAGTGGTGGTCGGCATAATGTGTATCTACTGCATTAAACATCTGTTGCATGCGAGTCAGTATGTATAAGTAAAGGCTGCTGTTTGAAGACCTCTGATGAATATTGCATAGGCTCAGAGATAGAGATGTATCGGCGGAGGAAACGCACATGCTAATGGTGCTGCACGACGATGTGATTGGCTGTCAGATTGATTGATAGGGCTGTCAGCTAACATTAGCTCTTTTGTTGTTATTTTGAAGGGTTGTTTGTTTATAATGCAATGACCTTTAACCTTGGTGTTTTATTTTTCCCCCCCCCCCACAATATATTTAGAGTTGACCCTAATCCAAGGCGGACCAACAGTTTCGAGTACATTTAGAAAACATTAAAAAAAAAAAAAAAAAAGCCCTTAGCGCTAGCCTCAGCATCACCCTTCAGCCTGACTTTGCAGTTGAATTAATTTGCCTCATCAAGTGCGTAACACAGAGTTAATCAGCCCGGATTTTTCTGACTTTTAAGAAGGTCAATTGACGCACAATGAGGCAGATAGTTCAGACCTGCCGCATTCTTCAGCAAGGTTCAGTTAAGGTTTTGGACCCGCACCTGTTCACACTGCGATTGAAAAACAGCACCACGGGAAATCTAATACTGCTGTTTTTGAGGTATCTAAAGTAGGTTTGAGGTATTGTTTTTTAGCATCAGTTCAAGGAATGTCAGCTGAGAGGCTGTAATCACAGGAGAAGTGTAATCACTCTGCAATTGAGCTGACATTTTAATAATTTTGGACCGTATGCCCAAAGTTTTCATGAGCTTGACATTTGGAAATGCAAATAACATGCTCTGTGCACAGAAAATGAGAGGAATGCATTAGCAGCTTAAGTGCACTCAATGAGGCAGGCATGGCTTTTACAAATGCAGTTTTGTGTCAAATTGAAAACAGAAACAAGATGATTTGTCTTTAATCCGTGTTACACTGACTAAAGTTTCCTGTTGCGCATTCAACTTTTATATTATGTGCTTCGAGTTGCAGTAAATTTATGAATTTTTCCGCCCTTTTTTTATTATACTTCTTTTTTTGTTAGCATCTCCGCTATTAAAAAAAAAAAAAAAAAAGAAGTAGCCTATGTGATGGCATAATTGTTGTTCGTAATATAAACTGTTCAGGGTGTTTTGTTAAAGGAATAGTTCGGGATTTTTGACATGAAGTCTGTATTTCATCCCCGTTATCAGTGTAGTACATCCACACTGACTTACCCCCGACAGTGTCCTGTGAGCCAGTTCTGGTCCGGTTTGGGTCGAAACAAAAGTAGTTCCGGCAAGTTTTGCAGGGGTCACTAAAATAAAACTTTTTTCTTTTCAAAACAGCATGTGTTCAAAAGAGTGATTTATTTACATCACAAACCAATGCCCATGAAAAGTCTCACATCGTAATCACTTGGCCCTACTTTCTCTCTCTTCGTATCCCTCCGCGCTGCCGCAAGATGACACTAGTCTACCTGTTTCACTGCTGAAAAAAGTTGTTGACTAGTGCACAGCAGTCAGCAGCATGACAGCGCACTGATAGGAAATGAGAGAAAGTAGGACCAAGTGATTAGGAGGTGTGACTATTTATGGACATTGGTTTGTGATGCAAATAAATCACTCTTTAGGTTTAATGCAAATGTTTAGACTAGATAATAAAGTTGAAGAGTTGCAAAACCAACATTGTGCAGTTCAGTTTTATTTAGATTTCGAGTAAGATATTGTCGAATTTCCACCGCTGAAGTGTTCTTATCCACGGTCAACTGTTAAATAAGTTGTATTTTCACAAAGAATTCAGCTTCACCCCCTTTATACTCAGCTCCATTTTAGTTTTGCAACTGCAGTTACACATTCAGTGAAAATAACTGATTTTTTAATACTTTCATTCCGATGTTTATTTATTCAAGCTCCAAAAACCATTGTCCTTTCCCCAATTTGCAATGACGTGAAGATACAGAGACATTTACAAAGGAATTATGCAAATTTAACACTGTCACAGTAAAAATAATTAGTGAAAACAGATAGATATTTGTCTTGAAATAAACCTCAGAGACTTAAAGCTTGATAAAGTAAAGTGCGACAGTGAGTCTGATCTGATATAGATGATGTTTAAGGAGATGAGTGAAGTGACCGAAAGGAGATTCATCAATGAAAGGATGACGATACCATCATATTTATTTTGTAATTTAATTACTATGACTACCCAACACTGATATTAACTGGTATTGCTGTCCTTGCCAATATGACTAATCTATAACAGAGATATGAAGCCAACTGGACGAAGAGTCGTAGTTTTATTGTATTTGGCACCTTGGTTTTATTTTGATGCTTTTTTTTATCGATAAACATTAACACCCTGACTTATTTGCCAGGTTGTGGAGCGTTAAGTAGGCATATATGCTACCAATTAATCATTATTCATCCAAATCTTACAATGAAATGGTTTCAGCCATCTGGGAAATGTATTTTTTTTTAACACAACGCAGATATCTCAAGGTCACTTCAGGTTTTTTCTCATCATGACAATGTATGTTTTGTATGTATGTATCTGTTTCAACAAAACAGTGTTATGTAAAGACTTAATATTGGATGTGCAGCAGTCTAATTGTGATTACAAGGTGTGACACATTTGATATAAAATGACATCTCTGAACAATACTATTTCAGAATCCGCTTTATTGGCCAAGTTTGTGCAAAAAGTTTGACTCCAGCTTAATCTTAACTCTCACATGGTTAAGAATAAGTATATGTATGTATATAAAAAATGATAAAATATAGAATAAAGCCTAAACAATAAGAATCTTTACAAAACTGTACAAATGGTGTGACACTAAATGGAAAAAAAAAAAAAAACAATAGTGCAGGATTGACTTACACTATATGGATTAAAGTATTGTGACAGTTTATAGTTTTGTTTTATATTGTGGTAAATAGTTTCATATCATGTGGAAATATTCATGGTTATATATCAGGTCAGCATGAGCAGAACGTCTGCAGCCATGATGTGTCCCAATATTTTGTCCTTATAGTTAATAAATATCAACATTTCCTTAAAAGTTTTAAAGGGAAATTTTTTTTAAGTGAGATGTAAAAGAAATAATAATAAAGTTTTGGTAGAAAATTCTTATTTATAGTCAGAGTGCAAAAAATAATTAAAAAATTTAGTGACAGAACATGTAAAATTAAATAAATGATGTTAAGAAAAATTAAGTGCAATGATATTCATCCAAATGTCAAACTATTTTATGACATTTGTCGTTATTATTTTGAATCCCAGACCTGTTACAAAAGAAACACGTGAATTCGACATGTCCAAATACTTTTGTCCACATAATGTATCAAGCTGAGCGTCACATTCTTCATTTACTCTGAACCCAGAAGCAAGCCTGACCACTAGGAAATCTGTCTTTTTCTCCATCAAAGTGCATTTTGGGGGAGTTTTCATCCTGGAACCTAGGGTCGAAGGACAGACAGTGTCGTATGTTGTAAAGACTCCAAAGCCCCTTGTGGCAAATTAGTTCTTTGCACTAAATAAATAAAGCAGACTTGACACATGCCTTGGTTTATGCTGCAGAGGAAACAGTGGCACGCCGTCAGCCACTCTTCAAAACCATATTTCACAGTTCCTTGTTTACTCAACATCACTGTTTAACAAACGCTTTAGATCGTAGATACAGTCTGTCATGTTGGAACAGTTATACCTAACTTCTTTTTCTTGCTCGCTCCAAAAATTACAGCTTCCCTGCACATTAAATATATTAAATCCATTTGTTTTTGTCCGTACAGTCCATCAGAGAGGTGACTGGCTACGTACTGGTGGCTCTAAACCAGTTTGACTACCTGCCCCTGGAGAACCTCCGGATCATCCGAGGCACTAAACTCTACGAGAGGCGCTACTCGCTCGCCATCTTCCTCAACTACAGACGAGACGGGTACTACGGCTTGAGGCAGCTGGGCCTCCGCAACCTCACAGGTAAACCTTGTATTTATTTTTTTCCTACAGAAAGTGTTGAATCAACCTATTGATGCAATATTTCTCTTGTGGCACTTGGATTTTCATGCGGTAAATCAAGCAAGAAAATGAGGATTAAAGACTTTCCGATGCATCACCAATTACATATATTGCACAGTAATGTTGATGAATAACTGTTGTGGTTCGTACATTTGAAAGTCTCAAATTATGAGATTCTTTTCCTGAATTGTTCTTTTCATGACTGTAAAACATGCCACCATTTCCTGCACGATAAATGTTTGTGTTTGACTTGCTTTTACGCTGACATAATACAGATTTAATAGGCTGCTTTTAATTAAGCCACAAAATTAGAACTCGACTTTTGAAGTTACGTATGTGCTACTCGGGGAGATTAATCTTCTCTGTTGTTATACAGAAGGATCAAATCTCTGTGAAAAGTCCTATTTTCCTGTTAATTACATTTTTTGTTTGCACACTAAAATAGACTTCTTTCATGGATAAGTTCTTGGAAGTCGCTGTGTTGTGTTTTATGTAACAGCTGTTCTTGTTTTGCTTTTGTTTTGTGGTTTGTTTTTTCACTTCTCATGCAAAGTAGATTGCATTTGCAAAGCGTTGCCTTTGTCTGTGTAAACTTTTAACTTGGCGTTGCACCTTTGAGGTCTGACCTCAGCATCAGTTAATCGTTGGCATTTGGGTGTTACCCAGTGGTAGGGTGACCTCCCAACTCCAGTCAGATGAATAAAACCAAAACCATTCTTTAGAAAGAGGCAGAGACACATCATCTTTCTCTGTTTACATGATGCAGTGGCTTCTTTTATGAATCAAAAGGTTGGTGTTTTGGCTTTAACTCTGAAACAAATAAGGAAAACTTGCAGGTTCAGGACTCAGTGATGATCTATAGACACTAACATATAGACAGGGGTGGAGTAAGTACTGAAGCTTAGTACTTCAGTAAGTTTCTTTAAGGTCAAGGTCAGGTTTATTTCTATAGCACATTTACAACAAAGTGTCCAAACTGCTGGAAAAAATACAAAAGGCACAACAAACCCCGCCCCTTGCACATATTTTGTCTTATTTTGACATTAATCCAGCTGATGTCATTCATGCGTCCATGTGTGTACTGATCTCGGCATATCGTATATATACATATATATTGATATAGATATACTAAGTTTGAAGTAAATTGAAACAAAATTAATGCTTTGATTTTATAGACATTTGACATGTTGCCTATTATAAGTAAAAGAGAGGATTTTTTTTGTTTTTGTTTTTTTAAATCATTAAAAAATATTAACTTTGACCTATTTTTCCTAAAACATAATCCCCATCTATTATGGGTCACTGACAATCTATAAATCAAATTTGGTATTAATTCACCCGATAGTTTTGCTGCTATAATGTTACCAAACACAATACCCTTTGCTAAAACTAATCAAATATATGGATATAAAAGATAAGATATGCTAAAACAAGCACATCCTGCATGGAAACTGTTTTTTTGACCTCATTTTGCACCAAATGCGTACCAAATGTAATGACATTATCGACATTATCGCTGAAAAATTGTGTTTTTATTGTGGCTAATAAGTTTGGCTTTACTTTTCTTTTCAACATGATTGACGTCACAGTATTACTTTGACATCTGCACTTTCCACACAAACAGAAATGGAGATTCAGCCAAATGTGCACTCTGCCATCATTAGAGCTAATAGTGACACCTGACACAATGGAAACTATGGAGTTATTTTTACATGCAAGATTTTGAGGCAACTGTGGTCACAAAATGTAACAAGTAATGGCATAAACTGTAGAAATGTGAAAGAGTAGAAAGTAGAGGTAATTGCTGTAAAATCAAAAGAATATGTATTATGTATAATTTTTTTTACTTAACCTCCTCAGACCCAGCTATGGATTTTCACAGTTTCACAGCTTTATATAAAAAATAAAACTGTCCGTCACAAACGATGTTCCATATGTTTTTATTTTATTTTTTTAATGCATCTGAAAATGCATCTAATATAGGCTATTATTTAATTTTATTTATTTTTTTTAAAAGTCAAAACTTTTACTTTCTTGGGTCTCAGGAGCTTAAGTAAAGTACAGATGTGTACATTAATGAAGTACAAATACTTTGTTACATTCCAACACTACATATAGAACAACTGTGGTCAGAGGCTACCTTTATGTCTTTGCCACATTTTACATTTCAGATTTTTTTTATTTTTTTTTATTTCTTCTTTTATGGCTCATGGAGAATGAAACCAGACAACACAAACAAACGAAAAATAATAATCTGCTACTGCAGGAACAGCATCTTCTGATTTTGTGTAAATGAGGTGTGTCGATTCCACATTTGAAATCAGAATCTCTCCGGCACAACAGGATTTTGAGTTGGGTTAATATGCTAAAAAAAAACATGAATTTCCCAGTCGCATGCCAATGATTTTTTTTTTGGTGTATTCACAATCTGAAGATAATATGTGCTGAATAGATTAAATGTATTCCTAGATATGAACATGTCATCATCAGCTTTGATCCGATTTGTTAAAAATGTCTCATGATTAGGAGTTGTAGCAATTTCCCACTAGAGCGCAGGTGTCAAACATGCGAGCAGATTCTTTTGTTAACAGTTCAGTTAACGTGTCCAGTGTCAAATACTGGTCTGGATGGGTCTCAGTAATGTTTGCACAAACCAGTGTGTAAATATATATAAAGTCTTTAAGGTTAAACAATAAAAAATAAAAAAAAAACCTTACAATATTAAGGGTCCGATCAAGCGGTATTAAGTGGACACATTTCATGTTCAACAGTCTCTGTCATGTATGCAAAGTAATTTATATGCAGGTATTATAAATGTTTGAGTAGGTATTTATAAGCACTTTAAAATTATGTGCAACCAAATTTGGGGAGATGAAATGTTTAGGTGAAAAAATGTCAAATTACTGCAGTAGCACGTGGGCTGACATCGATTTTTTTAAGATTTATGCAAACATTTACAACATGCATTTCACAAAGATTGACAGATGAAAACGAAGGGAGTTTTATTCATAATTTTCATACATTTTAGTTAGTTTTCTAAGCAGACAATACAGTTTCAGTTATTGGTTTTTCCTTTTAATTATAGTTTTTAATTATTTCAGCAAATGTTTTTTTCAGTTCTAGTCATGATTATACTGTATAATTATACACGTTCTATACTGCACTATATATATATATCACATTATCATTTTAAAAACAAACTAACACAAATCTAATTTTACATATGAGTGAATAAAACATTTGGAAAACCTTATCCTTTGATTGGCTGGTTACCAACCTGCAGTCAGCCATCTTCACAGACAAAAAATACACTGCACGGCCAAAGAAAAAAAGAAAGTCACACATACAATATTTGTCGTCACCACCTTTGGTTCTGATTCCAGGAGACATTCAGTGGATTTAACTGCACCAATAGTTCTGATCCTTCCATGGG
>JAPSES010000124.1:8547231-8560085 GCA_029822895.1 Maxillicosta whitleyi | reverse complement strand
AAGGTTAAATCTAGAGGAAAAAGCAAGAGTTAAACTTCTTCCGTGTTAAAATGCACATGTACATGATTGCAGCAGTAGAATGAATCCAAAAACATCATACATAAAAGTAAAAGGCTATTTTTGGCTTTTCACACTTGAAGCTAATTTGCTGATAATTCTTGCACACGCACATAAATATGTTTTTTGAGTTCAGAACTTTAAATATATCGGACTTTTCCAGCGTTGAATTTGACACCAGTAAAAAAGTCAGTTAGTTTTCAAAGGTGTCACAGAGGTTGAATGTGATCTATACAGTAAATCTCTTCAGTAGAGAGTATAAAGCCCCGGTATATCAAAGATATTATATCCCCTGTTCAAAAAAACCCACACAGCCAGAAAAGGAATCCTAAAACTCTGCAACTCACACCAACACTACAAAGCTGGAAATATGTGTTGGTATGCGCCGACCGTTCTCTTAGCATATTTAACACAGTTCTGCACCAAGTTCAGAGCCTCTACTATAAAGGAGGAAGGAAAAAAAAATGGAACAACGGGAAAATGAACTGAGTTTGGAATTTGTAAAGTGAAAAAAAAGGGGAAAAAACCCTTTCCACTAGGTCTTTACTTAACATAAAGCTTGTGGTGTGATCTCCAAAAAGTGGTGTAATTACACAAAGATCAAATAGAGAAAAAGCAGCTAATGCTAATACCCACTCACTCCGGACTGTTATGAGGCAGAGGGAGAGTAGAGGAATGGGGCCCATTAATAATGAATCCAGTGTCATCATTAAGGCGGCAAATGATTAAAACATATCTCCCAGCTTCAAACGCTGCTTTGCTACCCCAGAAAATGCTGCAGTCGTGGATCTGCAAACTGAAAGAGCCCTTCAGTTTGCCTGTGAAATAAAGTTTTGCTTTTTTTCTTTCATCTTTACCCCCCCTCCCCCTTTTTTTTTTTTTTTTTGAGTGTTGAAACACCAAAGCACCAGTGTTTCTTTTTGAAAACAAAATACTCTTGAGTGTTATGTAATGTAATGCAACCACGAGATCCACGCAGACGTTTCTTGAATATGCACTTCTATGCCATGTTGGAAATTTCTCGCACATTTCCTGTCAGTTGTGTTGTGTTTGACAAATACAGTGATCTACCCACAAATTACTGTCCTTCAGACTGATAACACAGCAAACGAAGAACACAACGGACATAATATACGACCCAATGCGTGATTAGGCATATTTTGTCGTCCTTTTACGTGCTAACAATAGTCATTGTTCTGCCAAACCCACAGTCTTGTTGTCTTGTTTGTTTTTTTTGTCCAATGTGTTGATAAGAAGATCCACAGGGCTTTGGCTTTATCTCCATTAGTGGCAGTGGGAAGGAGTGCAAGATGATCTCTAATGGAAAGGTAATGGTCCCTCAGGGCAGTGTGTCAGGAACCTCATGAACTGTTCTGTAATGATGGGCTTTATCAGCCAGTCATAGCTTTCACGTACCATGACATCCTTATAGGAACGTCCAAAACACTCTCTGTGCTGTTACTTTGCTGGATTTATTGAGCTAAAATACTCAGTAGTTGTTCGTTCTGATTTATTAACTGACAAGAAGACAAGCTTAGGTCGTAGTTCTGAAGTCTAAGAGAGAAAACTCAGAGATTGGAGATATTCCCAGAAAATATAAATTGAATTTTAAAGCACTTTAAAACAGACGTTAATGCAGTTGTATGAATATCTACGAAACTGGTGCCTAAAAACAGGACATAACTATTTTTCCAGATAAAACCTATTTTTGTGATATTTTTTTGTTCTTAAATACAAAAATCTGCATGTAACACAGTAAAAAGGACACCCAACTTTTTTCGAATATCTTTTTATTGTGTCACAGGTACATTTTGGGAATCAAGCTAACTAAATACATTTTTTTCTCAAAAATGGCCACTGTTGCAAAATCACTTGCAATGTATATGCGTTTAAATTGGCAGGTTCCACATGTAACACGAGTGGACCCAATGGGTTACACGCAAAACCTGGAATGACACTGCTGATTCATGAAAAACCTGCATGTCTGGATGAGAGAAACCACTAGGATCATCAAATTTAACACAGCGTCTTTATTTATAGTGACATATGAGACCATTTCAAGCCATGTGTTCCAGATCAAATGCACTGAAACCTCAGGAGTTTGTACTGTTCTAATATTGGTCCTGATTTTGGCCCCAGTATTTTATTAAAAATTCATTCATTTTGGGATGACTCAGAGCAAGAATATAATTTTTTTTTTTTTTGCATTTATCTGAGGTCATCAATTAGGCACATCCTGGGAGGGAAATATGTGTTAATGTGTTTCATTATTGGGTCTAAAAAGTACAAAATAAACCCAGTTTCATAGAAGCACCCATCTGTGTCTGGCTGGATGATAATGGATGGGATAATGCTGTGTTTTAATAACATTCATCATGTCAATTTTTCAGTTTTTGCTTTTACCATGATCTTTTTCCAATCTTAACTCCATAGTTTAACCACAACACTGCCTTTTCCACACTTGATGACCTAAAATGTGTTGCAGAGCTGTGCTTATCAGGTGGCCCAGAGACCTGCACAGGTTTGGGTACCCATGGGTGACCCGTAAAAAAATGTTGCACTGTGTCAGATGTCGGCTCGGGTCAGGTCAGAAGAACCAGAGCGCGGGTCTAATCTGCGGTTTACAAAACGCCTACAAAAAATAAATATTGTACTAATATAAACGTCTATGTTTTAGTGAAATGTAAACACTCTTTCCAGAGATAAAAAGTAAAATCGGATTTATGATTTTGTACTTGTGCATTCATCACAGGTACGTTCGGGTGTTGGGTCTATTTATAGCGATTCGGCTCAGGTGAGGAACCAAAATTTTAATTCTGTCGGTTAACAGTTCGGGTTCGGGTTGAAGTATGACGGGTTCGGAAAATTTGACCCGTGCAGGACTCTGAGGTGGCCTATTAGCAGAGTAAAATATAACAATAATAACAACTGAATAATGATGCACTGTCCAAATAAAAATAGTAGAACAGTGTTGACTGGAAGAACTGTTAACAACTGTTGTGTTATCAAGTCAGAAGAGAGGAGCGACATTTAACAGGACAAAAATTGACTAAAAGACCCAACGAGGTCAAAATAATGTACAAGAAAACAACGTGAAGTAACAAGACAAAACTTGTAAAAGTCGTAATATAATATGTGTCCAATGAAGAAAACTGTATTGGACTGAACTAGATGAAAACTACACCAAAAGAGGTTCAGGATCATGGAATAGTCTTTAAAAATGTAGACTTAACGGGCAATTTCATACATATTTTTCAGAATTTGGGTCCAGAAAATGGATGAATTGATGTTTTGGGGCTTGAACCGAAAAAAGGTTTGGACGACAAATGCTGTGTCTAAGTTGAGGGATGGAACAATATTTGTTTTGGATTAAGGTTTAGCTTGAAAAGTGTAAAACAGGACACGAACTGGGGCGTCATAAACATTGGTGTTCCACTCCATTGACTTTGTTTCCTAACGTCACCTTTCTGACACGTATCCAGGGACTCTGACGTACCCTGCTGGGTTCATATGAACACTGTGGGGTTATTGAAAACACACATAAATAAAGGACTCCCAACCAATCACAGTACATGAAATCCTCCTAAATATACTAAAAACATTCCCTAACACGGTGGAGCGGATCTTCAGTCCTTCCTCCTCTTCATCCATTTTAACCTTAGGGATTATTTACCTGACATTGTAAAAAACCATTTGGGTTAGATTTATGTCATGTTTTGAGGTGACCTAATAAAAGTCTTACAACCTTGTTATTGCCGTGCTGGAATGCTGAATCTAACGTAAGCCAGCAAGTGGGAGTTCAGTCCGTAGAGCATTTAATTCCAGGTTGTGCTTAACAATGTATAAGCAAAAAGCATAAATTGCGATAAAAATAGGGAAATTAAAGCCCAATTCATTCAAAAGTTATTAAGAAAAATGGATAAATTAAAGAAAAATGAAATAACTAACAGACTAAAAGTTGAGCAGTGAAAGGAAGACAGGGTTCTAGCTACGATTTTATTTTAGAGTGGGGGGGAGCGGGTGTGCGGAAGGGGATTTCAGGGAGATGTTCGCTGCTGCCGTTGTTTTAAACGTAAAAGAACGTCACCGTACGACCTATAAATGCATCCTCCGAGGAGACACATACGGTAGATACAGATAAGACAGATAGAGACAGCTTCGGGCAACCGTTAATGTCGGACCCTGCGTTTGATCTGGGCAAACAATTACAGTCAAAATACCGATACACAGTACTGAAATTTAGCGTATCGGGAGAAAATTTTGCGTATCGGGTCAAAATTTTAGCGCCGGGGGCCGATACGCTAAATTGCGCTAGCTTGAACCCTGGAAGATGATCAGTATTATGGTCTGGGGCTGCTCCAGTTGGACAGATCTGGGCTCGTTATGTGAACAGAAATGAACTAAATCAACTGGTTCCGGACACAACAAACCCCGCCCCTCGCACATATTGTAGCTTATTTTGGCATCAATCCAGCCGATGTCAGCATATTAATTCCCTTAACATACCTGCCAAGTTTGAAGTAAATTTAAACAAAATTGATGTTTTACAGACATGTGAAATTTGGCCTGTTATAAGTAAACGAAGTAAAAAGATTGAAAAGAAAAATCATAAAAGATGTAAACTTTGATCTATTTTTCCTAAAATGTAATCAGATCTATTCTGGGTCACTGGTGAACCAAAAACATTAGCCCTTGCCTCCCCTTCGGAAGGGTGGGCTAATCAACGTTATGGCATCGTAATAAATGTGTCATCGAAATTTAAGTCAAACTAATGGAATATTGAAGCGGGACTTTTCTTGGGGCCGGGCTGTGAAGGATTTCTGTATGCATAATACATAACAGGAAGGGGAAAAGGATCACTAAGTTCTCATATTGTTCATATTTGGACAGTCAACACCCTCTTCCTATAACTACTTCCTGTTTCCGTAAATGTCTAATATCACACATATCACATTTTATGATGCATTTTTAACATATTATTAACTTAGTTGGAATAGAAGCGAAGAGTCAAAAGCCAAAGGGATTACTTTGATAAACATATAATTAATGTAGATACTAAAATAAAAGAAGCCTGACTAAAACAATTACCAAAATGTCAGACCCCTGTGGATTTCGCCCCACATGGTGTTAATCTAGCTCCAGTGTGTGTGGCTCAGTTCTGAGTGAAAGGGGTGGGTGGCGGGGGCTTTGAGTCGAGGGAAACCCCACCTAATCAAACCAAATAGCCGTGACTTCATCAAACCTGCTCATTACAGCTGAATTAATTTTTTCCCCAAATTACTTTTGCCTAGATTCTTGATTTCCTGTTCTGTTCCTGTCGTTGTTACGAACAATAAAAAAAAAAAAAAGAAAAAGAAAATCAGCGTTGCCAAGAAACTGTATCGTCACAAAAACAATTTTAGCTGACATCTAGACAATGGGAAGTTTTCAGATGACTGTAATTAAATTCAGAGAGCCTGCTCATTTGTCTCGCCAAAAGCCACATGCTACCCTTCCTGACTCCGCAACATGTTTGTACGCTTTGGGCTCTTGGGGGGAAATTAATGGCGTACTTGTTGTAGTCGCTTTGCAACGTGAGCATTCTCTCCCAGGCGTCTGTAACCTGCTTGACTTTAGCGAGCTTTAATAATATTTTCGGACTTATTATGTGTCCAATCCACCCCACCCACCCCGTCGAACGCATACAATCATTATCTCTGATAAATATGTCCAAGCAGAGCATCTGTTGAAGGAGGCACGAGTCGAAGGTGAAGTCTGAAAAACAGCAGACTGGACTCTCCGATAGAACCCCGCACTAAATATACGGTGGAACCAGATGGAGGCAATTTACCGGTCATAGTTGATTTGCTGGCGTGTGCGTGCGTCCATGTCAGTGTGTCCCAAATTTCGCAAGTGGAGGGTTGAGTGCCACAGCTCTTTGCCAGAAAATGACAAATTGCCCATTTAGCCCATTGTAAGTGTCAATTTTAATGCAGCGGGTTAGTTCTGTTTTCGACAATTCTTGGGCATTTTGCTCTGTGAAAATATGTAATGAGTCTGATTTGAATTACAAAACGCACATCTGAAGAGCAGCGTGTGTTTGTGTGGATATGCCTCGAAGCCGCAGGTGTTAAAGGAGCGTGCACAAACACACATTTAGGCTCTGGAGGAACCTTTTTTTCCCCAGTGTTCAGGCTGAAGAGTGGACGTGTAATAATAGCTCACATTTGGAGTTATGAGCTCTGCTGCTCAGCAGTTCTTCTTGATGGTTCCCCCATGGTCCGTTCGTAGCACCCTCGAAATTTGAGATTGACGTTCTTACTGTAACTTGTACCAAAACTCTATTTCCAGCACAATAACAATACAGGAAATGAGCCGTCTGTTGGGGCGACTCCACTGTAAAACAACATGGGACAGCAATTGTGGTGTTCTATGAGAGTGGACCTGGCACTTTATCAGATGAATGAGCTGTTCCACTTAAAACATCAAAAATACAATAGTCAAGTGCTGTTGAGCAGATTTTTTTTTGCCTTGATTTTCTCACGTACATTCTGCTGTCTATGTACTTATGTTGTGTGCGTGTTCGTCAGTACGACTTATGGGCGGCACAAAATGAACTACTTACTCAAAAAAGTCACACATACAATATTTGACGTCACCATCTTTGGTTTTGGACAGGAGATGCTAGGAAACATTTTGTCATTGTTTGATTGTGTCCATGTTGTGTGTGTTCTGCTGGCTTGTGTTCTCTGCTGACCTTATTACATTCCTGGGAAGCCCATTGAGGGAATTGTCATTATGATATTGGGCGATATAAATAAAATTGAATTGATTTGAATTGAGCTCTTGTTTCCGTCGTCGTTGTCCTCGTCTGCATTGTTGTTGAAATTAACAAAGGAGATAACGATAAACAACAATTTTACATGTAACTTCCTTGGGACAATATCTACAAAGTTTGTTTACTTTTTGATGCATTGTTCATCATAACGGTCCATATTTTGGTGATTTAGAAAATATAGTTCCCATTGAGCACTGATAGGAAGTCATACATGACACTTTAATTGAATTAGTTGAGTTCTCCTCCACCCATTTCTACTGGGAGAACCCGACAACCTCACAAATTCAACTTGTTATTGATTCTTGCTAGAACATGTCAGTGAGACACAGGGACATTGGTCCTATTTTTCTCTTATGTTGCTTTTTCATACTTTTTAAAAAAAAAATTGTATTTCATATAATTCACTAGAGAGACGACATCTACTTGGCTATTGAAGATAATTCAGATTTTTATAGCTAATACTATGGGATTTCTTTAGATGTTAATATGTATTTGGTGTGTCTAATGTCTTTTTTAAGGCCTATATTTGGACACTAGATAGAATTAACATGATAAGAAATCTAAAAAAGAGAAGATAGATAAAATATTTGTATGCATTTATGATAAAAAAAAAAAGTTTTGGGACATTTGAGCTAATCGCACCATGCAAATACCCATGAATTGTGTCCATTGTGTGTGTTATTGCAGTATTGATGTATTATTATTTAAAGTAAATTAATAATAACCTGTGTCATCATAACTGGTCCTCAGTTTATTCAGATATGATAATTATATAATTATGGGTAATATCATAGTATTAATGGGTGTTTACATGTGAGTGGTATATCTAATATACACGGTAAAGCTCGTATTTGGCAAATCTACTGCATTCACACACAAAAAAGAAAAGATTAAAAACAAGTGTCAAATGACCTTTTGGAATTTTAGGGATTCTTTTGTTTAAACCCAGTCAACATGCAACAAACAAATGTAAAAAAAAAATGATAACATGTATATTATTGATGCAATGCTTTTTACTCTACACAGTTAATTCTAAGTATCAGTAGTTTATAATAACAGGTAACAAAAAGACTGGGACTTTACGGTCTCCACATATTCCAGTTAAAATCAGTTGTAACTATAGAAACTCTTAGATTCTATCAGTTTTTACAGATTGGCGGGATAATTCACTCAGCGGTGACATGAATTTAGCGCTCCTTAAATGTTCTGACAAACTAAACCATTCCTTTCATATGTTATATTGCATAACATCCTTGTGATAATTGGACCTACAAAATCTTGAAAATGTGTTAAAATGCATTGTTACATTGTTCCCGGTGCATTTGTAGGCAGCGTCGTACTTATTCGCAGTCCTTGTAAACAACATTTTTGCGCGCCTTAACAAACTCTCGACTGTTAGCTGATAATTTGTCTCCAATTCTGCCTCTATCAACACACACACGGCCGCTGCTGTTCTGTTCGTTACCTCGATTAGTATTCAGCGCCGGCCTCATCTCTTTGGATGGCTCTTTTGTTTGCCTGTGCTGATTGGAGGGCCTCTGGTTAATTTAGATGCAGGGAAGCGGTGACAGAGGAGGGCTTATTAGGGCCGCGAGCCCATCCCGCCTTAAGTGCAGAGTCTCCAGTTCCATTTTCATTTGCCTCCATTATTGAATTTGCTGGCTTCTCATTCGCCCTGATTGCATTTTGTGTCACCTCTAAAAAAAAAAAATAAAAAAAAAATAGGCCTCAAGAGGTACTGTGACACTCAAAAGGGAGACTTACATTATGATTGTAAAGTCATGAGGCAGGGAAAAGTTTAGATGGACGCTTGAGCGCTTTTATGTCCTTTATTTCCGTGCTTTTCACGGAACTCTGACCCTCAGCAAAAGTTCACGGAAGTTTTGCCGAGGGTTACAATACAAGTGTAAGTGTCTTAGTCTTCATTTCAGAGTCAACACCTTCTAGTTCATGTGTTTCAACAAACCTAAAGAACACCACGTCAAACACTGCTCGAAATATAACCCTCAAATTGCTCGCCAGTGCCATTTTTGGATGTCAGGCCAAGTTAAAGTTGACCTAATTGTGATTACTGTGCATAGAAGTGGGTGTACTGGGTGGAAGAAGAGACAGGTTTCTGTTTGTGTGTTTAGTACGAGTGGTGAGGTGAAGTAAGAGTGGGCAGAGGAAAATAAAGAAGAGTGATAGCGGGGATTCATTTAGCATTTATTGAGGCTTTAGAGAAAAAAAAATCAAAGGAATCATCTCTACTTCCACCTCCACCTTTCCACGGCCTCATTCGACACCTACACAGCTTCCACAAGATCCTAACCTGAAGTATTTTTCATAAGGATTCATCACAAAACAATATCATTTGAGACTGTGAAATTTAATCAGGGGTTTTAAAACACAATTATGGTTATCGGGGAGGACACGGCGGCGGCACTCAGCATCCAAGGAGGGGTGGAGGAGCAGGAGGGGAAAAAGATGGAGGGGACCTCCCCCGCACTGTCTGCACCCTAGCGCTCTTCTCCCATTTGTCACCGTGCACAATATCGCTTTGGCTGGCAGAGCTAATAATGGAGAAGTGGGGAAACGGGACTCTGGAGACCCACCTCCGCCTTTCCGTGAAGATCAGATAAGTTCTCTTCCAGTCACAGACCCGGCTCACTGTGGATTTGCTTGTAAGGAATATATCATTTATAAAACACAGCACCCCCTTTTGACAGCTTTTTAGGTGTGTGAATAATATATGTGCGACTGCAAAAGCGGGACAATTCCCCTACTGGAAAGAAAACGCCACGCACTCACTTTGCACTGAAAAAGTTCATTTCATTTTGGTCACTACGAACACCAAACCCCTTTTGCTGATGCTTTGCTTTTCGTGCCTTGAGGCGAACTAGTTGCTGTTTTCTGTCTCTATTATCTCAGCGATCTGCAGCCATTTATCTGCCAGGGGCTTGTTTGCAGTCTGGAGACTTAACAGTTATTCATGGGATTTGAGAAGTCGTTTTCACTTAAGCAGCTCCTTTCTCAACAGGCTTTTTTTTTTTTTTTTTCTCCTCTTTAGAGTAAACATGCTTGGAGGTTCTGTACAGTGGAATGCTGCACAATTATACACAGAGGGTTTCCTAAGGGACCGACTGCTTGTTTTGTGTTGTGTTTACCTAAAATTGTCGGCTTCTTCATCTTACTGTAAATTGGCTGCGAAGAGAAATCCACAACTTTGTTTTGGTTACAGGACTTTGGTGCGATTCAGAAAATATTGGCCTTTCACACACAATTACCACAGCACATAGCTGCTCAAGCAATGGAGCAAATGCTAATATTCAATTACGTGGAGAAGCTGGAGTTGTGCTCGACTGCCTTTTGCCTTTATGAACATGCACTTACCATCACACAGCTCTGCGGTTGCAATCAAGTGACTATTTTTCCACTTTCAACATCAACACTTTTAACCCTAGGGAGAGTTCACGGACGATCATTTTCCTGTTTTCAGCAACAAAATCATTCATTCCAACTTGGGTCAGTCAAACACACTGTTGATCATTTGCTACAACATGCTTTGGTTGTGAAACTGTGATGTTCGGCTGGTTCTTGGCTGCAGGATGTTCTAACAGTGCATTTGCAAAATACTACTGAGAGAGACGTGGATTTGTTGGAACTTGTGCACATGTGGAAGTGTGTCCTGGTATTGAGTACACAGCAAATATGCCAGTGTTAATTTAACACTTTAAAGTGTCTATATGTGTCCACACTATGCAGTGTAAAAATTAACACTTTCAACACCATGATTAACGACATAATTTTAACAAAAACACCACACACAGTGTTGTTTTAAATCAATGTGGAGTTAATACAACACCAACACTCTCTATTTAACACTGACACTGGCTATTTAACACTCCCATATTTGCTGTGTACATTCTTACAAAAACAGGACATAAAGAGACACGTGTATTTGTCAAAATGTGCTATTTTCAGGTTGTAGCTGCAGTTTTTGTTTTTTTTTAATGTATTGACAGATGAAGTCTTGCCAATTCCAGCTGTACCCCTTCAGATAAAAAAAAAATTGTATTAAAGTCAATGGTCAATCCTAAACCTAGACCCCTCATTGACCTTTGTGACATCAGCTCGTCGATGTCTGTGTGTCTGTAAGAGCCCGAAAAGCTATATTAAAGAAACAGGACATGACACATGACGTTACCATGACAACGTGAATTCAACAGCAGTGAAGACATGACATGACCTTAACTTTATTAATTCCATCAGGAAAATTCAATTACCATCAGCTACAGCTCAAAGTAAATGACAGTAAAATTAAAGTAGGTATTTAATTCATCACTTAGGCACAAAAATAGTCTCAGTACTGAGTACTTAGCAAATGATGAAATGAAAAAGAAGTTGTTTTACAAATTGGCGTTTCATACGATCCTGATCCATTTGTCTGATATGATGTGTTTCTGTGATCCACCTTAAATCCTTGCTGTAGTCTTTCTTAGTTCATTTCGACAAAACACTGTGTCTCCTGTTTATTTTATTTTATATTTTCATTTATTTTTAAGAGTTTCTCTGATAACCATGAGTTGAACATCATTGTGGGTAATTCTCTCAGATCTGCAAAAGCTGTTGATGCACGGAAAGTGTCTGTGATCATGTCGTCTTCCCAAAGTGTGGGTGTCTGTGAGGGTGGACATTGGGATTGGGTTAGTGTGTTTAATCCAGGGGGGGGTCAAACTCATGTTGGTTCAGGGGCCACATACAACCCAATATGACTTGAAGTGGGCCGGATTATTAAAATAATAACATAATAATATATAAATGATATCAGCTCCATGATTATACATGTAATTTCTATGTTTTAGTGTGAAAAAAGTAAATTTGTATTATTAAAATCTTTATTTCTACAAACTATCCGTTAAAAATATGAGAAAAACATGAACAAAAAGAAATTTGTTCAGGAAAAAAGTGCAATTTTTACAACTTATGCCATTATTTAGCCTCGGTTCCTCAGTTTCACATGTTCATTATAAAGTACAAATACATAAAATATTTAATAACAGGTAGAATATTGGTACAATTACACTTAATTCTCTTGAGACATTTCTGGTTCATATTTGTTCAGGTTTTCACATTTTTTTGTAAAATTTTTACCTACAATTATTTTAACATTTATGACGGTTTATATCTTCAGTGTATTTTTTATATTTCACTAATTCATCCCGCGGGCCAGATTGGACCCTTTGGTGGGCCGGTTTTGGCCCCCGGGCCACATGTTTTACACCCCTGCTTTAATCCATCTAATGCTCACACTATAGAAACTCCTCACTATCCTAATTTCTGTCCTTAACTTCATTGTGAATGTCCTGCACTTCATTACCTTCATCAGTTATGTTTCACACTAAGCGCTGTGGTTGGAACTCACCAGGTCCACATCCAACACTGTTTCACATAAAAGATGGGTTGATGTTTTTATGTGTGCTGGAAAAACTCAGAATAAATCACTTCAGCTCTGAAATAATAAAAAGCCACTTTTTCACAGGCTAAGTGTTGATTTACTTTATTAGCCCTGTAGGAAAATTTGGACTCTCCATTTTCCCATCCTAACAGACAAGTCCTAACACTGAGCATTAGCATTAGCGCTACCACGTAGCGCATTAGAAGCAGTGAGCTGCAAACGGTCCAATTCCAGATTAGTGTTGTTGTCAAGGCCACTGGCAGGTGAAAGTAGTCGATTCTAAGTGGAGAGAACAGGTAAACTCAATATAGAAAGGAAATCAAACCTAGAACCTTGTAGCTGTGATGTTGGCAGAAGTTCTAACCTCTACACTACTGCATGGTCCAGATCATTTTTGTGCTCCAGGTGAAAGGGTTCACGTCAAAAACAACCATTTTAGAAACAACTAGAAAAGCACTCAGAGAGTGCAAACCTCCTCCAAGCAGCACAGTTCCCCCACATATTGTGACTGACACCCCGCAATATTACTCCCACATTTGTTTT
>JAPSES010000124.1:8500491-8536264 GCA_029822895.1 Maxillicosta whitleyi | reverse complement strand
TGTAGACATACTTATTTATGCCTCTGCCAATGTCACTGCTCAGTGTCACAACTAGATTATGTGGATTGAACAGATTGTGTGTGTGATTTTTCATGTAAGAAAAGTACAAAAACATAGATGAAAAGATGTTAATATAATGCATCAATTTCCGAAATGTAAGGAAGTGCAGATAACTGCCAAAAAATGTCGTGAAGTAAAAGTAAAAGTATGCATCATTATTTTTACTTAAGTACAAATACAAAAAAAAAATAAAAATACTTTGTTAGATTCCACCACTGCTCTGGAGTGATGTTTGGGCCTTTAAAGAAATAGTTTTAAAGTGTAAAGCGTGTTTGTTTAGTGAGTAGCATCTGTTCCTTAATGTTATTGCGTATTTATTTTACTTTTTTTGGTGGGGGGCATGTTCACGGTAGGTGCATTATAGCAGGCCATGTGGTGCTAAAGCCAACTGCTGCTGATTTCTGATACTTCCTGCATTGGTTGACATTTAAGCTCGTATGAGTCACCCCCTGCAGCTTCACATACATGAAACAGCCTCATAGTTCACCAGCTACAACATGATGCTAACGGCTAACAGATTTACCCTGTGCACTGCCAGGTCTATTCAAGCTAATTATTTCCATTCCTTTACTTTTTATAGTCGTATAACAAACACTACTCAGTGACTACGACTTCACTCTCGTAACTACGACATTATGGACATTAAACGTCAGGGTATTTACCTTGACGGGCATAGAGGAAGCCATGGCGATGCCTGTAAAAGTGGTTTTACCAAATTGTTTAAGACTGAAGCCTCCTTCATGGTACTTCCGGTCGGAGTTCACCTTCGAAGTAAAAGCACGACTTTACATCAACAGACCCCAGTGGGTGTCAAACTTTATGTTCAATCCAATATAATCTGAATTGAAGTGAGGCAGTGCAATAATGTGAAAAAAAAAAAAAAAAAAAAAGTAAAAATGACAATATGAAAAAGTTCACATCTACAAAGTTTCCTTAAAAATCTGAATATCATGAACAACCTGAAATGTCTTAAGAAATATTACAATTTTAATAATATTCTCAATGTGCATTACAACTTTCAGATCACTGTGGATTTACAAAGATACCAAACATTTAGTGACATACAGAACACTTAAAACTGTACTCCTTGAGACATTTCAAGTTGTTCATATTTGTGCAGATATACATTTTTTGTAAAAGGATTGTTTGTAAAAAAATATTTTCATGTAATTGTACTTTTTTTTTTTAAACCTGAAACAAAGAAAAAATGTGCAACTATCATTATTTATGGGTTATTACAGTATTTTACTGATCTGACCCACTTCAGATCATACTGAGCTGTATGTGTGCCCCTGAACTAAAATTATTTTAACTTCCATCATTGTTGCCATTTTAGTGTCACTTTGGCATTTCACAAATTCAGATCGGACCCTTTATTTGACACCTGTGGTAGAACGCAGTGTTTAACTGAAAAAATAAGTGTAATTTTAACAAGATTCTGCTTCAGTTCATCATTTTCACATGTACTTTATAACTTACAGATCACAGTGGATCTACAAATACACAAAACATTCAATAACAGATAATAATATTGTTAAAACTGCACTTAAGGCATTTCAGGTTGTTCATATTTCCTCGCATTATTCACGTTTTTTCTTTGGTGTAAATGCATGAAAATGTTTACAGAGTTGTGAGTATTTCTTAGATATTATGGTAGTATTTTACCAATTTCACCCACGTGAAAATGAATTGGTCTGTCTATGAGCCCTGAACTAAAACAATTAATATCTTAGTTTAATTTTAGCATTTGACAGTCATCACAAGGGACGGACTGGACCCTTTGGTGGGCAGGATTTGGCCCCTGGGCCGCAGGTTTGACACCCCTGCACTAACAGCATCTTTGTGAATTCTTCCACAGTGCCAACACATAACACATTGATGCATTTCAGTATGTATTATGTATACTGTACCCATTGCTCATGTTGATATTGTGAATTTTCTATCCAATACAACATAAAACAATTTAAAAAATAATTTAAAAAGGTTCATATAAATTACCCATAGGTGTGAATGTGAGAGGGATTGTTGCGTTTGTTTCTATGTCAGCCCTGTGATGAACCCCGTCTTCTATCATAAGTACGTAGGATAGGCTTCAGCGACCCCCATGACCCCAGTGAGGAATTAATGAATAATTTAAAAAGCAATAAAATAAAAGTCAAGCTTTTTTCTACTCATTTGAAAACAAGGTCTTGGATAAAATACATGCTTCAACAATTTAAGATTTAAGTAGACCATACAAAAAAAAAAAAAAAATTGTCAAGTGCATTGGTAACCAGTAATGATATAAACTAAACTGCAGAATTAGCAGGTTTAAACCAAATGGTTTTATCCACTGACAGGAAACTCAGTTGTCTTGTAATAAATATGCTTTTGTTAATGAGGTACAGGATTCAAGTACAGAAATAGTTTACAAAATTTGCACATAAAATATCATAATTCATGATTTTGTTTACATTCTGTTCAATCCTTAATCTTCTTTTCATCTTAATTCACAGCTTCCCTTTAAAATGCAACATGATGCACACTGTTTGGTAGCTCTTTATAAACATTTAGACCAATTATGTATTTAAAAATCCTACTGACAGCAGAGAGATGAGCATGAACATAATACAACCCATAGTTGCTAACACAATTTATTTATTTTTTTTAAATAAAATCAAATACAAAAAAATAGCATAAATCCAAAGAACTTCTCTTGATATTAAAAAGTAGTGCTTTCTGGGGAAGTAAACATCAGTCCCTAGAATATATTTTAACAAAAAAAAAAATCACTAATCAACATTTTCCCTGCAAGTAGTTTTAAAATTACACAAATGAATATCCATAGCACAACTTGGAAAAATGACTGATGATTTTATCATTCTGCATTGTTCATAGTGGTATTTTGCATATAAAATCAAATATGAAGTTAATAAACACACCCAGTCCAACTCAACGCATCTGTATTTGTCATATACACCAGCATCCCATAAATTGCAGCATAAACATCTGTGGTATTTAAAGAGATATGTTTATACAGCATATCCTGAATACTATATTAAAATACTGCTGGCAGGAATTAGCAACTGAGATTCAATCCATCGGTGTCAACTCCCCACAGTGGGAATTTATCTCTTCATAATTACGCGACAGTGTCCAGGGGGGTGGGTTCAACTGGATCATCACTGGTATTTTTGGAGTTGTCCATGCTGGGGCGACTGGCCTGGGTGACACTGTCCTTAACACAAGAATCACTATCACTTTCGATGGTGATGACTGTGGGCGAGCGCTTCTCTGCGTGTTCATTATCCTTGTGCCTTTTACTTTTCTTCTTGTGTTTCTTCTTTTTCTTATGGTGACGCTTTCTTTCGGAAGAGTTTTCCGTGTTGCCCGGCTCCGCGCTGAGGCTTCTGCTGCTCTTCGTAGATTCCTCCTTTGATTTTTTATGATGCTTATCTCTGCTTTTTTTCTTGTGTTTGGTTAATGCGGTGGAGGAATCACATTCGGGGTAGAGACTCGAAGGTGTGTTTTTGTTTGGCTCCTCCAAATGTCTGGTTTTGTATTTCCGCTTCCCGCCAGGCTTGTCGTGGTGTGACTTCCTTTTCACCGAAGGAGAACAACTACTAGAATAAGTCTTGGATCGTGAACGCTCTCTGTCCAGTCGTCTTGATTCCCTGCTGCGACTTCTGGACCGCGAGTATGAGTGGCGATCTGAATACGAGTGACGGCTGTGATAGTGTGAACGGCTCTGAGTGTAAGGCATTCTTCTGTCATCTTTATCTTGGCTGTAATAGTTGTACGATTGTGAGTGGTAGCTTTGTGAGGATGTGCTATGGCTCCAGTCACAGTCCCTCCTTTTATAATTAGGGTAAGTGTAGACTCTGCTACTAGAATAAGAATAGTCTTTCTCCCTGGAGAGGGCATTTCCAGTGCTGTAAGAGGCTGGTGGACTCCTGCTGGAGTGCCTGCGCTCTCCACTTCGTGACCTTCTCCTTCTATTACGATCTCTGTCGTCATCATTATTTCTCCGTCGAGATTTACTATTGCTATCAAATCTATTCTTGTCTTTGTGACCTCTGTTTTTTCTCTCTGACTTACTACATGTCCTCTGTTTGCCAGATGCTGAAGACTTGCACCTTTCCTTTGAGCCCGACCGCCGAACACAGTCCGGTTCCATTTTTTCTAACTGCCCAGCATCACTTCGACCGCTGCTTTGTGAAGCAGGAGGGCTAAGACTGGTGAAACGAATGTGTTGAGGTAAATGAGGCACTTCAGAGGCAGAGTCATCAGACGAGTCAGAGGACAACTTCACCAGCTCAGGAGTCCTTTCTGCAGTTGGCTTCACAAAGCCTACAATGACACAGTCATCACTATCAGAGGAAAAGCACTCGTCATTGTTGAAATCATCCTGAGTTGATTCTTTTTGGTTAGGAGTACTCAAATGTTGTGGCTGCGTGTTGTCCTCCAGACTGCTGTCGGAGTCGGAGTCTGGGAGTGACAACCGCTCCGTCCTGCCCTGCTCAACTCTTGTGGAATAAGATGGCCCAGGCGTCTCATCATCCCACATAGAGTGGCTCAAGGTAGACATTGTGGAAATTCCTGGAGGGTCAAACTCCATCAAGTGTTCCTCATCCTCTGAGATGGCAATTACTGATGAGTTAGAGCTGTCGTCTTCACTAGAGGAGGGGGCTGGGAAGTCATAGACAGCATGCTGGTCATAGGCTTCCATATTGAAGGGAGACTTTGCAAAGCTGATGAACTCGTGCAAAAACTGCTCTGTGCACCCCTGGAGGAAAGGACGGAGCTCTTCCTGAATACCTGAATCGTCTAGGTCAAGATGGGTAATACGTGACATGATGATGTGTTGAATTATGTTGACCAACGAACCGTGTGCCCCATATAACACCATAAGTTCTCTTTTTAGCCAGGGAACAAGTCTATGTAGGCATGCCGGATTTCTTCGGTAGAACTCAGCTGAAATGTCTCTGGACCGACCACTGTCCCGAACACTCTGAACCCTCACACCTTGGCGGTAGAGCTCCTTCCTGAAGTTAATCATTTCCTGCTCTCTAACATTCTGCACAGCCCTGCCTTCACTGGCAGCTCTCCTCTTAGCAGCCAGCTTCATCATTATGCGTCTGACGTAACGGTCATGCTGTGGCTGGGGAGGATTCGCAGAGGCCTCAAATATTATTCCATTTTGTGGGGGTGTAGTAGTCCTTCCCTGCATTTGTCGATGTACCCCCGTAAGAGTTGTCCGGTATCTAAACCGCACTCCTCCATATGTCCCAAAAGAGTTAGTGTCCGAAGGCTTCAGGTCATACTTCTTAAAGTCTTGTTCTGACTTTATTGTGTGATAGATTGAATTAAACGGCTGTTTGCACAAAGGGCATTCTGCTTTATTCTTGGACCATTCCTGAATGCAACGGAAACAAAATTTGTGCAGGCAGAGGTCCAGGTAGGAAATGTTGTTAAAAATATCCAAACAGATGGGACATTTAGAGTCTGGAGATACTTCTCCAGACATTGCTTCAGAAGCTTTTCTTTTACCACTATTCTGGTTCTGCGGCAGGGCAAACATCTTGATTGCTGACATGATCTGACAAGAGAAAACAGTCATTAAAAAAAATATTAATACAGATCTTGCATTTCCCCACATCTGTGAAGGTGTTTATAGATGTGGAAATTTTACTGAACAAGCACTGTTGTACCAAGAACTAGATACCCAAAATAACCTTTTAGCTGACATGTTTAAGTTTTCTGATTGATTATTTTTTAACCATTTAAAATAAATAAAAAAGTGCTTTCCTTATCATTGTAACGGTAGTAGTTCTTTGTAATTACAACAGTTAACAACTTGTCACCTTTTCCTTAAAATCATCTGCACCTACTGTATATAGATACACATACGCAATATGCTACTAAAAATAGAAAGAAAACGATATTTGTTTCAAGTGACAGAGTAGGCAAGTATGTATGGTACAAATACGTAAAAATAAAAATCAAACTTTCACAAAAACCGCTCGTTGAACTTAATTATATCATAAACAATATTGAAACGTCGGTACTTAGGTCGATCCGATCATGAATACTGATACAGTTTACATTCTATCCTTATGACAGTATGACGTTAACAGTAATTCTACAGTCGTACAAAATGGAACTATGAAATGTCTAACAATTACTACAGCTACGGTTCAAAATAACATTGTCGAAATACATAACTTTACCATTAAACCTTATATTAAAGACGTCCTTAATCGTCGATCGTGTTCATGTTCTTTAGCTTAGCATGGAAGGCTAAAACAGGAGCCTACGTCAAACCGTCTGTTTGTCTTCTCACAAAAGTCACAAGTGTAGAAAAACTATTGGTAAAGACATCGGATTTCAGTGTTGAAATGATAAACAGCACTTGTCGATTGTACAAAAAAATGCTCTACCGGAATATTATTGATATCGTCTCTGTAAAGAATGCGTTTTCTTGTTAGGTTACAAAACATAGCTCACTTGCTTCGTTTAAGTTAGCTAGTAGCTAACTTAGCTAGGATATATGGCAAGGGTTAGTTGGACTGTTTGTGAAAAGTTGTGTAATATTTACCTCTGACTTCCTCGTGTATTTCACCACCTCCTTGGCCTCCTACTTTAGGAAACTATACATTTTCTACAAGTTATTTATCGGAAAGTGTTTTCCGGTCCATACTCTGGACTTCATAGCGGTCTAAACATCTTCTTCGTCGTATTTAATTCTAGTTGCCAACTTGTGTTGTAGTTACACTACCGCCCCCTAGCCTACAACGGTGTAATTACACAAAGTTCACTGTCAAGTACTGTAGGGTATGTGGGAGGAACAAAATGTTTTTCAATGGGCTTTTTAGTCCCACTACTTCCTGAACTTAAAGTAGCTTCTTTATTTCCTGTCTTTCATTACTGTCAGTGGTGGAATGTAACAAAGTATTTTTACGTCGCTATTGTATTTAAGTAGTTTTTTTTTGTATTTGTACTTTACTTAATTAAAAATAATGAAGCATACTTTTACTTTTCTACATTTTGTGGCAGTTATCTGTATTTTCTATTCCTTACATTTCAGAAATTGATGCCGTTACTCGTTACATTATATTAATTATTAGTTGAAGTTAGTGGTGGAATGTAACAAAGTATTTTTACTTAAGTATTTATTTATTTATTTTGCATTTTTACTTTACTTTTGTGCATTTTGTGGCAGTTATCTGTACTTTCTACTCCTTACATTTCATAAATTGATGCTGTTACTTGTTACATTATATTAACATCATTTCTTCTAAATCTTTTTTTTACTTTTCATCTAAATCTTACATGAAAAATCACACATAATATAGCTTGTGAGCACTGAGCAGTGACATTGGCAGAGGCATAAATAAGTATGTCTACATTCTTTATCATAATGACAGTCCACAGACTGACATTGTGTGAGTACTTGGACTTTTTTACTTTAAAGCACATTTTACAGTAAGTACTTAGTGCTACTTTTACTTGAGTAAATATTTTGCAGGGTATTGGTACTTTTACTTAAGTACTAAACTTCATTACTTCCTCCACCCTTGATGAAAAGACATGAGAACCACTAAGAAATAATTGTTCAGTAGTTATTAGCAAGTGACAAAGTTATTAAAGCTAGTTAGCTAGCACTGTTGTTGTTTTCACCACTGGACACGTGTATTAGATGCTAATGAACCAGTCACAGCTGCTTAGACAAACAGCTAATTATGGCAGAGTGTTGCTCCAGCAGCTCAGACAACAACAACAACAACTACTACTACTACTTTATATCGCATGTCTGACAGAGGGCAGATGGATTGTATTGATGCATTGACGCCTTTCTTCAAAGATTCTCCAACAGTGTAAGCTATATGGTGCTATAGTCCGGCGCTACGAGGCTAGTTAGCTGTTAGCCGATTAGCATAACTGCTGTAGGTTAGCTCGACATCTGTGCAGCACAGTATACGGATATCTTCAGTGTAACATTAAAACTGTTATTTCTATATGGCGTTTTTTATTTTCAATAGAAATATTATGTTTAGACTAGTTTTTTAATTCCTCCTCTTAGGAAATGTCCATGTAATGCCTTTCAATGGCATTATGCTTAGCTTAGCCTTCTAGTTAAACCAAACTAAATGTATGCACTTGTAGTCTGTTTCCTGCAAAATTAATCATAGTATAACAAAATACTGTTGATTTAATAAAGTGTGTAGTGTGTAAAAAGCAAATGTTGTGCTAAATGAGAGCTGGAAGCTGAAGACTGTACAAAATCATACAGACAGACTATTTTTTTTTTTTTTTTTTTTTGTGTTGTTTAATAATTCTTTGTGGAATAGTACAACTCCTTTAAATCCAGACTAAATGATGGGGGGAAATGAGGATACAGCCTGTGAATAATCTGCTTTAATCTCTCCTGACATAAATTTGTTATTAGTTTTTGGGCTCTGTCTGGACTTAGGTGCACACATATCCTTTTTTTCAATTTGGTATTCTTATTTTATTTTATCAAAAGGCCAGAATCAGAGTCAGCACCAGAGGAGATTACTCAGTTTAGAAAAATACGATAAAAAATAAATGTCAAAAAATGGATTTGGTAAATATTTAACTTGTATGTAACCGATGCAGGACTGGAATATTAATGTGAAAGTGAGACACCACAGAGAGACATGAAGCGGAACTGGAGAAATGTTGGTTCTCTGTTTAATTACAGCCTGTTCTACTCATGTCGTACAGACCTAAAGAGGTTCTGGCCTGTTTTTCTCACAGACTAATAGACTACAGAGCCTTGTTTTTTTTTTTGTTTGTTTTGTTTCTTTTTTTTTCACTCTGCATCATTATGTTCCCAGCACAGCAGAGAGTGAGCACAGCAGTTTTTAATGCCTGGGCTTGGAGCTCCTGCTGACTTGCTGGCTGGTAGATCTTCTACTATACCAGTAATGTGTGGGAGGCTGTAGCACAAGTACAGTTGCAAATGAAAAAAAAAAAGGTACATGCTGCATCCAAGATATGTGGTTCTCATAGTGTATTAATATGGCTTCCTTGAAAGCAGGTTTTCAGTGAAACCCAAGAAAAATAGCTGATCATTTTCCTAGTTGGCATTGTAACAAATAAAGCCAGCTTTTGGGGGAATTGTCAGCACAGTTGGAAGGTTTCTTTGGCCAATTAGTTGACTTGGCTGATTGTATAAACACAAATATAGTGGATAATGGGTTCTAGTGCACTTGAAATCCAGTAGAAAAAAAAAAGTACCTGCGAACACATGTGCTCAGAAACAGTCAGAGGTGACGTTCAAGTTCAAGGGCAGCTGTTGACTGAAGTAGGTCCTGTGTATTTTAAAGCACTTCTTTGACCTTTTAGTTGCTGAGGACCCTAATTTGTCTCTGCCTGAATTCTACATCAGAGCATGTTTGCACTCGTTTTCTATGCGCATATCAGACCTTTTAAATTTCTCCGCTTCCTTGGCAGTGACAAAGACGGTGTGTGCAGAGCAGTGTGACGGTCGATGCTTCGGGCCTTACGTCAGCGACTGCTGCCACCGCGAATGCGCCGGCGGCTGCTCGGGCCCCAAGGACACAGACTGCTTCGTAAGTCGCACAGCCTCTGCACCCTCCTCCCCTCCCCAGCACTCCCTTGTGCTCCCCTTCATTCTCTTTCTTTTAATGTTTGGAACATTTGGCTTCTTTTTCGGTCATTTCCCCGTCACACACGCTGTCTGGGAAACACTAGTTACATAGAACTGTAGTGCATCATTTGTCAATTAGGAGATCATGGAGCATAAATAGTGTGTTGTATCAGTAGATTAGGAGAGGGGGAAAAACAGCCACAGACGGCTTTAAAAAAAAAAAAAAAATCCACCGTGGCAGGAGAACATTGGACATATCAGTTCAAAAACTAAACAAAACTGTCACTGCAAGCAAAGTGGTGTTTATTGTTAATAATCAGCTACATGTGCTACTGAATCCCCCACTGGTTTGAAGAAATTCATCAAATTTGATTGTCTTTTTCTCATTTTATCAGTTCCCTGCTTGTAGCTGTGGTAAAAATCACAACAAGCATTAGTTCACATGATGAGCACAGTACTCCCCATAGTTCAGGACATGATGTGACACAGTAGTGACTCCATCTGTCTGTTTTAACCAGATGTAAAATGAATCCAAAACAAATTACAAGTACCTTCACTGGGAAATAAAATAAAATAATGACAGAACAGATAAAGTGGTTTTTATTTAGCACTGGAATATTCAGGTTCTGTGATCATTTGTTGTGATTGTCATTGTTTGTGCTGTCACCAAAAGTGCCAGACTTTTTCGGGCAGACTACGTATAAAAACACTTAAAACTAAAATTGGATTTCAAGTACTTAAATCAGTGGTTTCCATCCTTTTTTGGCTTGTGACCCCATTTTAACATCACAAATTTCTGGCAACGCCAAACATTGAAAAAACCTGAGACATTTTTTTTTTTGCTAAAATTAATTTGTTTTTGATCATGTAATAGTTTGCTATACTATGTTGGAAATAAACATTAATTTTAGACACATTTAGTCTGTATAATGTATATTATTATGGACAGAGGCATAAAAGCCAGGTTCAGATTAAAACACAAAGTGAGAATTTGATTTTCCTTGGTCAGGGTATGTACAGTCAGTCCAGTTTGTGTTTACAAGGATGAGAATTAATACTGAACAAACAATAATTAAACTATGAATTATGAAAAGCTGCAGCGTCTTAAACCAACCACAAGGAACGTTTGATGGATAAACAGTACCACAGTGCATCAGTTTACGCTTTAGTTTGTCATGTCGTTTATGGATTGTGGGTCTGTTTTATGGCTCTCTCTCAACTCACCATTTGAATTTCAGACAACCTCATGTGGGGTCCTGACCCCAACTACATGTAAAATGAATCCAAAACAGATAAAGCAAATTCCAAGTACCGTCAATGGAAAATACAATAAAATGACAGAACAGATAAAAGGGTTTATATTTAGCACTATGGAATATTCTGGGCCTGTGATAATTTGTTGTGTTTTGCGCTGAAATCAAAAGCTAAATTAGGCTAATACTAATAATAATACAGATTATGAATAAAAACACCTAAAATTGGATTTCATGGAAGTATTTAGTATTTGTGTAATAGTAAATTTAACACCTGTTAGATTTTCACCCTCCCAGGTCCTCTCAGCCACTCCAACCCCGCCTCCCTCACTGTCCTCTACTCCACGTGCTCACATCTTTTGTATAACATCTGTTTGTCATCCTCCCCGTCCAAAAAAATTATCCACTTTGTTTACCGGCTGATGAATTGTTTGTCATTTTACGGGGCTGTAAAACTCTGCAGCGGCAGCGCTCTTCAAAGAACAAATTGGTAATTCAGTGTTCCAATTAATATCCCTTTTATCACCTCAAGTATTTCCTGTTTTCCTGCATGCGACACATGCGGCAGATGATATTGTAGTTGTAATTCACAGAAAGGCTCATCCAATTCAATTACTGCTGTTTCAGCCTGTGGCCACAGACGACAAAACACTTAAAAGGTTTATGGGAAAACATTTCACCATTTACATCATGGCTATGGATCAATGGCTCCAATTTTTCTCCCATTTGCTTTTCAAAGAGCCACAAGACGGCTGCATGTCCTGATCCGATGTAAAAATGAAATGCTGCCGTAATACCAGCCCACTCGCAGTGACTTACGTGACAAAATCACAGCCCTCCTCCCAGCCCACCTCACCTCTCTGCATCCCTGTGTACACCCCCGATGGGACTCCTGTCTGCTATCTCCCGCCTCCAGCTGACATAAGTGTGCTTTCTACAGGCTTGCACCAATTTCAACGACAGCGGAGCCTGCGTGACCCAGTGCCCTCAGCCGTTTGTGTACAACCCCACATCCTTTCAGCTGGAGCACAACCCCCGGGCCAAGTACACCTACGGGGCCTTCTGCGTCAAGAAATGCCCGCGTAAGTCAGCTGTGAACCCCTTATCCTCCATCTATCCTGAAATGAGACATTCATTTCCTGTCGAGACGAATTACTCAATCATACATAAGTTGTGTTTTTTCAGTCGACTAGTCGCAACACCATCTGGTTGAGCTTCTGGCAGCTGAAAAAAAACAAACCCAAAACACGCAAATCTTGATTCTTTCCTAACAACAAGCAGACCTTCAAAGTCAAGTCAGATCAACAGATTGCATGTTAAAGTCTCACTGATCATGAAATGAACAAATAATACCAATTACTTTTTCCACCGTGGATCCAAAATTCTAATTTTACTCATTACTGTTCTGGGCAATAAAACCATACACCATTAGTTTTGATTATTTCACATGCATTATTTAAAAACAATCAATTTCTCACCATTACAGCAGGGTTGCAGCTTGGATTTTATTGTAGAGTAGGGGTGTTGAGGGAGCGGGGGGTAAAAGAACGTCACCGAGGAAGCACAGTCAGTCACTCAGGCTGTAAATGCAGCCTCCGAGGACAGACACACAGATAATTCAGAGTAGGTGCTTCAGGCAACCGTTAATGTCGGACCCTGCGTTTGATCTGGGCAAACAATTACAGTCAAAATGCCCACACGCTGTACTGAAATTTAGCGTATCGGAAGAAAAATTTGCGTATCGGATAAAAATTTTAGCGTCGGGGGCCGATACGCTAAATTGCGCTAGCTAGAACCCTGATTACAGGCTTCCTTCTTAGAAATTGCTGTGTGAGTAAGGTTTGATGTATATAATGGGTTCATATAATCACAGTACTGGGGAAAAAAAGAAACTCTGGACATGAGTGTGTGACATTTAAGGACTAACGTTGTTTTGATGTCGTCTCACAGATAACTTTGTGGTGGATCACAGCTCCTGTGTCAGAGCATGTCCTAGCAACAAGATGGAAGTGGAGGAGAATCGCATCAAGATGTGCATCCCTTGCACGGACATCTGCCCTAAAGGTAAATCCGGTTCACCGAGAACACATTCAAGCTTTCACAACGAACGTGTCCTTCCGCCAAACTTTGTTATTCTTCAAATCTGCCTGTGGTTTCAGAGGAGTTCATTTTTGTGGTCAGAAACAACAAAATACGCAGAATTGATAAAAAAAACTCTTTGATTTGGTTTTTATTCATTACTACTCTTGAGATTAAGAATAATAGAAATAAAAACAAGCTGATCAGAAGTATTCGCTGCTCTACATCTTTCAACACAGAAAAGCAGCGGGGAGAGACATTCTGTCTATCTCAGTAATGATAACAATACACCTTACCGCTGAAGCAAAAATATTTAGAGAAAACATAGATTTTTTTTCAGTTTTACGAAGGCGTGAATGGCAAGTCCATCATAAATGCTTTGTTTGTCTCATAGAAAAGCACATTTTCATTTATGGATTTAGAAATGAAACATGGTCAGACACGTTTACAAAACACATGGGTTTGCTTTATCCTTATTCATTGTGTGTGAATCATGCATCAATGACAGCATAAGTTTACACCCATTTCCATATGGCAAGGACACAGAAACATAGAAATACATGGAAACATGGCAGAATCTGTTTTTCAAGAACCCTTCTCCATGGTTTACAGGCTGTGAAGTGAATCTAAGGAGACGGTGACACAACCGAACCTTAAACATGTGCATTGAGTTGTTTTTATGATTGTATGTGTCCCAATGTGAATGCAGCAATGTGTAGCACTGTTGCCATATGGGACAATAACATTTATCCTGATCCTGATTAATACAGCGAAAAAGAGAAACATGAATGTGGACCAGAGTTGTTGCCTAAACTAATAAGGATAATAAGGTTTTTTTTTTTTTTTGCGTATTCATGGGGGAGCTTTAGTGGGATTTTCATTTTATTGCCATCTGCAGCTTTTCCACAAGATTCCACTAAACATCACACCCCAAACTTTGAAGATTAATTGATGAAAATCTAGCATGATATCAAGTCATGTTGGGTTGAACCTAATCCATATCCTAATTTTGGCACATTTTGTTATTTTTTCCACTGGTATTTCAGTGGCTTATCCTGCCAGCACATGCCCGACTTTCATTAAACTCGGATTGATGATATATTTTATTTCCCATTGGCTCAGGGATCACCTGCATCATTCATTAGCGATGACTGTTACCTTGTGCAATTGTCAAATTAGACTTGTAAAGAGGCACACTGACAAAAGGCACATTTTCTTTTCCTCTACACCCTGACAGAGCTGTCAAACAGCGCATAATGTGGGAGTTATACTCAAAAGGATGAAAATCAGCTTTGATAAAGATAGTTTACCCATCCCTACCCCCGTCTCCCTTGCTTCCTGAATATGCATTTACTGTATGTAGAAGAGCTTATGCAGTTAAACCATTTTAATCTAATAGCTTTATGCTAACAGTGATGATACTGGATCAACAGTAGCCCACAGGAATTACTTTAAAAGCTTTAAAGAAAATTCAATTTATTTACAAGCTCCACTTCTTTATATTGCTCTGTACTTAAAGCTGAGTCTAATGTATCCCCCAAAATATTACCTTCTTAAATTTCAGTGTAAAGCCATGAAATACCACCTCCTTTAATGTCCATATTCTTGTCTAAATCGTGAACTCAGCAAGATAAATAAACTCTACGCCACATTTAATAAATGAAACCGAGGCCACTTACAGTGATCACATCTGTCCGGGTCAGTTTGATCTGTATAACTTAAGTAGAAATACGCAACAATCTTTTGGTAGTTGTTCTACTACAGACATATGTTGGTGTAACTGTGAAATATGTGAAAGGATATGCTGTAAAAGGAGCATTAGTCTGATTGTTGCCTCCCTGTGTAGGCTGTAGTTTTCTGTTGTTTTTCATGAAGAATAAAGGAATAAATGAAAATGAACACCAACAGCGAACTGTTTGATGGCTATTGGCGAATAATTTAAGTAACATCATGTAGGAGTAATTTTGTACCAAGATTTTTGATCCATCTCAGCTGTTTTCACTGTATACTTGAGGCAAAGGGAGTGTTTATTTTAATGGATGATCTGCTTCGGCTCATGTCCCTGTGGGCCCATAGCAAAACGAAGGATAAATATGACAAATGTGGCATGAATGAAAGTCACGTATGATCCCACAACAGCATGTTAATTAACACAAAGTGGTCCCTTAACTAGAAACTGCTCATATACCTGCTTAGTGATTAAGAGTCATTGTGCTTCAGCGTGTCAGCTAAACGCCCGAAATATCTAATGTGAAGTTAAACAGCATCACTTCACTTCAATCCCAAAGATTAGCCCCTTCATCTTATTGTTCCCACATGGTAACTCATCTGCCCCTCGCTTTAGCGGGAAGGCAACAGTGTTTTCCTTCAAGCCCCGTGTATACAGGGCTGCGGCATCCATTGATTGGCTAATCTCCTGATTACATCGTCACGCAGCGGGGTGGGGTTAATGAGGGATAGCCCAAGGAACTGTGGGAAATGATAACAAATTAACATTTCAGATATGGAATTGGCTGGTATAAATCACTATCAAAAACTGGTTACACCACTTAATGCCAGCCTTATTCATCATCCCCTCTGCCTGTGTCAGAAATACTTGGCTCACACTAGACTGCAAGTGTAATTAATGCAGATGTAATGAATTCATTATATGGAGGAATTGGCTGCAGATTGGCCCAGGCTTTCATCAAAAGAACTCCAATGCATGGAGAAGGGCCACGGCCTTGCCTGCGCACCAATTTAGCAGCCGCATAAAGAAGAATAGGGGTGTGTGTGAAGTATATAAAGAATCAAAGTGACAAATAACTTATGACTTTCAGACGAGGTCTCCGACATATAGCAGGGTTGTTTGTATTAAAAGCAACTTAAATGTAAATTGCGTTGAATAATGTATTGATATAGGTGCTTAGAATGTTTTTGTTTTCTTCCTCAGTGTGTGATGGCATAGGGACAGGCAGCCTGCAGACGGCTCAAACGGTGGATGCCAGTAATATTGACAAATTTGTCAATTGCACCAAAATCAACGGCAACCTCATTTTCCTGATCACTGGCATCAAAGGGTAAGTGACACACAATGCTTTATATGTTTTTGAGACATGAATCACACATTCACATTTATGCCTCTGTGTTCTTTGGCTGATATTTAAGACGCTGAAGCTTCTCGGACATGCAAAACTACACACTGTCTGAATGCACAGCTCCTAAATATTTATGTCTGCAAGGTTCAGGTTCAAGTTCTGGCTTATGTGGACGTTTGTGGATGGGATCTGTTTTTTTTTTTTCTTCAGATTAACCATATTTCTAAAGTAGCACTAGCTAGTGTACGGTTAATGTAATCAAGGAGCCTTCGAGTTGTACTGACAAACCCAGGTGCAAAAGTGAGGATTTCCACAGTATAATCAGCCCAAGTCGTCTACATGGGAAATAGTGACTGTTATCATGGCTGCCAGCAACCAGTCATTAGCATAGAAATGGAGTTGGCTAATGTCAAGAAATGAATCCAACACAAGCTTCATGTAATTGCAACATCCTAGACATATGTCACATATTGAACCTTTAATAGGCCATGATATACATACACTACACGTTTGGTTTCATATGTGATTGCATTGCATTATTGTGTTAACATTTTGGTGACTTCTTTTATCCGAGATGAGTTACTTTAGCGGGGATTTTTCTGAACATTTAAAGACAAGAACTGAACAAGTGGGTGGAGCTAATGAAGTGCAAAGAGCCATGAAAACTGTAGCGTACCAAAAACACCTACTGACCATACCGCTAACTTGAAAATTATATAGATTGGTCATTTATATAAAGGATGCTAACAGGCCTGATGTTGTAACTGAGGGACATCAAATTTAATAATGTAACTTTTTCACAAGAGGATCCTGTTTATGTAAGTCTTCTTAACCAGAGTTTGACTAAACAGACGCTCATAATGACCACAAGGACTTCAAAACACCAGTGAAACGGTTTTTGAATACACAGAATACAGTTTTCCCACCGTAATACATTTCAACCGGAAGTAAATCATCATAGGAATTTCAAGAATTTTAACCACCCCTTCCCTCTAGTTCATTTCTTATGCAGCCTGATCTGAAATTTAAGTGGATACTGGATACACGCAGAGACGAGGAACCAAATTTCAAGGTCAAGAGAAACAGCTCTGTCTGCAGTCGGCACTTCACTGTGGTGGATTATTACATTGCTGTCAGCTGAAAAGGGGAGCAGTCCCAAATCCTTTTGCTTGGTACAATATACATTTTGACAAAAACGTAGAATACAAGCCGAGTATAAGCATCCGGTCACCTGTTATCCTGGTAGAGGACACAAAGATGAAGCCGTTCAACTCCAACATCATGACCACGGTGCACACCCACCTACACATTAGTAAAATGTTTTTTAATAAACAGATTCTTATTGTACTCTTACCATGACATATGCAAAGCTGAACTAAAGAAGATTAAGTTAAGGTGTTGAAAGCACTGACCAATTCCTCAAGAAAAATGGAAGCAAAAATCCTTGATTATGCAATGGAATATTCAAGGTTTTTATGTGAGTGTATGCAGTGAAATGGTGGGAATTTTCAAAAAATAGTTGCGAAAAACATGCGGGAAGTGGAAAAACATGTTTTTCAATGAAAGAAAGCAGATTCTCGTCCCACATGCTGTTCTAACTAGGCTAGTTCTAAATGGAAAATGTCTAATTAGACCCTATGATAAGAAAACGTGCATGAAGTAAGGAAAGACTACATCCCAGAATGTGCTGGTTCTGTTTTAGTTCTTTACTTTCTAATCGTGGCTCAAACATGGCTTTAACATTCCTAAATCACAAATGTCAGAAATAAAATAGTTACTTCCTGTTTCACAAACACAAGGTAGAATATGCCGTTTATTTCAAGGGTATTAGAGCCTTTATGTTCACAGAACATTATTATTACTGCAGCAGACACCTATCAATGACTGCATTGGTTTACGTTACATTGAAGTGATTCTGACTGGACACAAAAGGCCCTGGGCTTCACGGGTTTTAAGACACCTTTGCATTTGCTTCAAGCTTTGGAAAGTAATAAATCTTGTATTTGTAACAAGCAGAAAATGTTTCTAAATCTACACTGCTCCATGTCTAGTACGTGAAACTGAATGACAAATGTAAGCCATATGTATTGTGTTGCAAAGAATAATAGGCAAAAAATACCTATGAGGAACTTACATAATGCTTATGTTATGTTCTAGCGCACTGTGTTCCTGGACTGTTTGCACTTGGTATTATACAATAGAAATCTAAGAAGAATATGTTTCTTCATCTTTGATTGAGTCTTCTTGCTCTGTGTCTCTGCAGGGACATGTATCACGGTATCGGGCCTTTGGACCCTGACCGTCTCAATGTGTTTCGCACTGTGAAGGAGATCACAGGTGAGATAGCCTCATTGGAGTCACCTTGGAAAAACCATTCATTCATTCATTCATTTTCAACCGCTTAGTCCCTTTCGGGGTCGCGGGGGGGGGGCTGGAGCCTATCCCAGCAACTATGGGTGGAAGGCGGGGTACACCCTGGATGAGCCGCCAGTTCATCGCAGAAAAACCTTGGAAAAACCGACTGAACAAAACAATATTGTTCTGTGTGCATTCATGTGTGGGCTCTATGGTTGGAGAAGGAAGCTCTCACTGGAAAGTAGCAAGATTCGTATTTTTACCTGTAAAAGTGAAATATGCTGTGGTACATATTGTCATAGTGTGTGTGTGTGTGTGTGTGTGTGTGTGTGTAGGCAACGTAATAATACGTTCTTACAGTATGTGCTTCTGTGTGTGTATTTATTCATTAGCTATTAGAGGCTGTAAGAGATGAGCAATATCTCGTATACAAACCCTTTTGTCATATTAAACTGCGACTTGCACTTGAGCCAAACAGCTAATGGAGTGAAACTGCATTTTCATAATGAAAACCCAAGCAATAAGAAAGAGCAATGGCCATTCTACCGCAGCCATTTCCTGCTCTATCCCTTTTATGTCATTTTCACTGATGCTGATTTGATGTAATCTGTCATTAAAGGCAAGTGCAACCGGACAAATTGTGCAGAATATTAAATCCATTCTTTTAATTAGTGCATATTGTCATCTCAGAGCACATTTCACTGCAAAGAATGGGAAGTGTCCTGAACTTCACACAAGCAGGGAAACTTGATCAAAACTTGTAGTACTGTATCAATCCAGATGTGAAACAGAAACAAATGCTTTCTTGTCTTTATCCTCCTACTCGGCACATAAAGGACAATTTGTCTCATTATCCCCACATAGAATTAGTTCAGACTAAGTGTGTTAATTAGTGCTCTTACTGTTCTCCTGTTTTGTGTCTTAAAGGATACCTCAACATCCAATCATGGCCCGAAAACATGACAGATCTCAGTGTTTTTTCCAACCTGGCAACCATCGGAGGCCGATCACTTTACAGGTGGGTCTGTCAGAGCGTGTGTTTTCACAGGCAGTTGGGTATATGTCAATAATAATGTCACACACATCAGATCATTGTAGAAGTTTTCATTTACACAAACCTGCATAGTTATGGCTGTACAGCACTATCATGGGGTTAGGGTTAAGATAAACAAAGATCGCATTGATGCATTTTTTTGTGGCATACTGTTACATGTGGAGTTTTCCAAAATCTCCACTTTGGCCAGATTTGTTTTTTCAAATACCTGGTGTGTACATAAAAGAAGCAAATGTCTCCCATTGGTTTATGGGTAAAACTTTGAGTTCGGCCTTTTTTACTATTTTTTTTTTTTTTACTACACAGGACCACAAGTAATAAACAACTAAGGTTTATTGAAATAATAGGAAACTTAGTCAAAACAAAAGGTAATAGGTATTAGGCGTGATGCAAGCACGATGAAACTGGTGGTTTGTAGAGCTGGAACAGAGGGAGGGACAAAGAGGAACAAAAGGCCTCCTAATATAGTCACCACCACCAAGGTAACGCAGATGAAACTGCAGGAACTCAACAGGAGGCTTTCCACAATAATCAGGATGTAACACCAGTTGCTAACTTTAGCTAATGTAGCTAAACTATGTTAACTGATCAGGTTGGATAAGGTCATCTTTTAATGCTTTTGTTGTAACCAAAAGTGTGGATTTATACTTACAAACAGAATTAGAGAATGCACCAGTTTAATTTTAGTCATTTCACTGTGTTTTTTTATAATAAATTCTGCAGAAATACAAAGTTACAACAGTATTGTCAGTGTGTCTGTATGGTGGTTAGCTGATATGTCTGTTCCTTACATCTTCCCTCTTGTTCTAAATCAAAGGAAAACAATTGGAGTCCTTTACAAAAATTGCAGTAAACACAAATCAGCTCCAACTTAAAATAATAATTCACACACCTTTTGACTCGCACATAAAACATCTAATTTGACCCAAACCATGTGTAGGTGTTAGAGACAAATGAGCTGGGTTTCCATCACCGTATTTTATGGAGATTTTAGACAATAACATTAGAAGACTTTATGTAAATTCTTAAAGGAAAATTCTTTTTTTTTTTTTTTTTTTTTTTCCTGTTTGAGATAAAAAACAAATGCATTTAACAAAAGATGGAGCTTTTTCTGAATAATCTGATCGGAGCTCAGTTTTCTTTTTCTAAAGCAGCCGTAAACAGACGAAAAACACCAACAGAAGGCCTCAGCCTATTACTGTCGTCACAACCATGGTCACGGCCTGGTTTACTCAATAAAAAAAACAACCTCAGGTGAACTCATTGAAAAGTTTGTTTTATTCTCACTCAGCAGTTACAGCCACTGACGGAGGCTTTTACTGCGAGACGTCTTCATGAGCATTAGTGTGGATGCTCTGACTGATAAATGAACACAAGCACCACTTACTACGAAATCATTTCCTCTGAGAAGGGTCACGCTCAGAAATGGTGTTTGTTGCCTTTGAATCCAAATTGAACGAGGCACTATTCCATTTACGTTCTCTGCAGATGCTGATGTTATAAGCTGCCTTTGTTCGCTGAGATCCCCTGTCTGTTCCTCGCCGTTTCCCTGTGTTCAGATGCTTACCGTCGGAGCTAATGAGCTGCAAGCCCATGTTGTTCTGCTCAGCGGCTCTTTGAAGCCTCGCTGTCATGCGGCTTTGATTAGCCCTGTTTTGATACCAGGTTCCGTGTTCGCTTGCAAGTGGCAGATCCGAGGGATAGTGCTGGCAGAGTCAAAGGAGATGAGATCTTGTTGTGTGAACGCCAGAGATGAACCTGTAGCTCAGCAATGCTTTAGAACCATTTAGGGCTGCAGCACCCTCCCACTTCCTCCTGTTTTCTCCCTCATCTACCTGCCTTTTATCTTCTCACTATTTTCCATTTTATCTTTCCTCGCTTCTGTTACCGTCTTCCTCTCCTTGTTTGGCTTTTTTCTTCCCGGTCACCTTCTTTGGTTGTTGCTTTTCTCTTTTCTTCCTTGGGATATGTAGTCAATCCACCTCCATTCACCTAATAATCCAACATGACAGACAGGTGTCAATATGGCTGCCAAATATGTCAGATGGAGATTTTTTTCTTTTCTAAAACATTCATATTTAAAGCCGTTTATGACATTCATCACCAATTTCTCATCAAATCCGTCTTTCCGTGATTATGCACGAAGACGTTTCCGGGTTTTTTTACAGATTGGATGAAAAATTGGTCATACACAGCTTTAAATAGTCGGCTACCAAACCAATAATAATGGAACTTCTTTATAAAGTTATAACTAATATGAATAAAAAACAATTTAATATAGTTATATTTATGATGTGAATATGTGATTAACACCACTCGACCGTTATGTTGGATTTTTTTTCATGACAGAATAATTGTGCAAAATTTGATGTTTGTTCCACTATTTGATCATATATGAGCATCAGGACGTCAGTGGAATGTTCATGTTTCTGACACCATTTACTTTCCAACTTGTGACACAAATATCTGTCCTTTTTAAACCACATATTGACAAAACAGGCTTGTTATTTACAATTTACAGCTATTTTCTTAGTATTGAAATGAATTTAAAGCATTTAATTAATAGTAAGTAATTGGTCCTTGTATATAAACAGGACTTTTTTTTTTTTTTTATCATTTTCATCTTCACATCAAGACTGATTTCAGCTAAAATAGATGAGACAAAACACATAAACACTTATCTTAGGGATTTTAGTTCTGTTTCTGTTGCTCCGTTTAACAATTTTCAGTGTATTTTGAGAATCTTGATTCAATTTAGAATCAATAAAAGCACATTTCACAATAAACTTGGATTAATGTGACAGGATGAGCTGTAGGAATGTCTTCTGACACCTGCAAGACATTCTAATTTTTCACTTTTACTTGGAATAATCAATTAAAATCTGTACTTTTCCCATAGTCTTTTCCCCTCCAATCCCTTTCTTTAGTTTCACCATCTCCGTTTCTCCTTCACCGTCTTATCGTGTCTCTTTTTTTCACACCTTATTTGAATGTTTCTATTTCATCCCTCATTGTCTCTCTGTTCACTTTGCCTTCTTTTTCATCCCCAGAATGATCTGTTTCTAATAACCCCCCCTCATGCATATACTCTTCCCACAGTGGCAGTGGTATTTCCCTGCTGATCCTCAAGCAGCGCTGGATCTCCTCCCTTCAGTTCCAGTCTCTGGACGAGATCAGCGCCGGCAACGTTTACATCTTCAACAACAGCCGCCTGTGCTTTTACAACACGGTGAACTGGACCTCGCTGTTCAGGACGCCCAACCAGAAGGTCCTCATTCGCAACAACAGGGAACCAAAGGAATGCAGTGAGTAATGGTGGTGTGAAGGGGGTGACGTCCAATGTTGACTTAGTAAAATTATGAGAACAACAAATAGAATAAACCGCTGTAAATCCCCTTTAATGGAAGCAGCACCTGCCATGTCTTTAAAGTTTTCTCACTGAGTATTATATCATCAGATGTTTGACAGTTGACCTCCATGTGGAACAAATCAGTAAATTAAAAACCTGTTGGGAATCAATTCATACAATTTAACAATTTAGATTTTTTTTCCCCATTTTCAATTTTTTTTTTTACACAGAGAAATGCATGTATTGACATCTGTAAGCCAGCGTGGAAAGCCTTTGTCTATCACAGGAACACGTGCACACCCTCACATGGAAACCGTGGTAACCAAACCCCCATTAATGCACCTGTTCTCTTGTCTCCTCCGCCATAAGCCTTCTAATTAATTCCAAACTTAGATTCCTCGCATATCTCTGTAAATCCAGCTCCAACATGACATGCCTGGGGTCCACATGTGGCTTTACGCGGCACGTGTTGGAGACTGTACTAAGAACTGAGGGTTTTCACTTTAGTTCCTATGCCTGAGGAGGTTTAAATACAAGTCATCTTTACAGTAGCAGTTAAAGAAAATGCAATGCAACAAGTACAGAGGATACAACAATAACACCACAGACAGCTATTATCGGTCACATATTCCACTAGGAATTATGAGTTCGATCGTGTTGGCTTCGTCTTTGCATTTTTGTGTCTGGGGAAATGTCACATAGTACTTTATTCAAGCACTATATTATACATTATAAGGACCAGGTTTGATGGACTTGAGTGTTTCATTTTGTGCAGCATTATCCATCTACTGCACTACATCTCATAATCATATATTGTGCTTTTTACTCCACTACATTAGTGACAGCTTTAGCGCCCAGATCACTTGTTATCCTCACCTTCTTGTCCAATACGAATCATATATTTCCAAATGTGTTAACTCTGAATATTTGTAGTAATTAGCTAGAAAACGCATGATCACAAAGCTAAAAACAATCCTGTTTCTTCTGAGTTCATTAAAGGCTGCCTTTTTAGAGATGATTGTTTTTCACAGGACAGCAACCCAGCAAACATGCAATGATGTCTTACTGATTTTACTGGTTTACACCTTAATACATGTTTTAAAGCAGGCGTTGTAATGATAGATTATTTTCACAGTGTACCTACCATGAGAATTGTTTCTAAAGTTTTAAAGTAAACAATCAGAATACTTCTTTGACCATTAGTGTTGTAAAGATCATTGTGGGAAAGATACCAGAGAGACACACACACAGGCCGTGGTAGTTTTTCTTGGTCCTGCCAGGCTGTGGTTGATATCATTAGCTAGTTAATGAGTGTGGTATGTGTATGTGTGTGTTAGAGACGGATCGATGAAGCCTTACACAGGCCTCTTCATTAGACTCAATCCCGTCTACCATTGACTGTCTGGATGTTGACAAAGGGTTAGGCCCCCACAACGCAACACTCCTGGGGATGTGAGTGTCACTCATTGGTTGGAGCCCACGTTGAACAGCATTGATTGTTGTGGATCGACGGGAAAAGGAGCTTAAGGTTCTAGCTGGGGGTTCTTTAATGGCAGAGGTGCGGGGAATACCAATGCCCAGTCACAGCGATGGGCAGCCCTTGGCAGTAGGAGTTCCCACACAAATGTACATGCAGGGACATGGCACCCAGGAGTACTGAAAATCACTTTAGCAGCAGTAAGAAAACGCGTGCATTAAACCATATTACACCAGTAGGGTATAATTAAACAGTCCATAAATGTCCTATTTATTATATTTAAGGATTCTGTATAATGTTGTACATTAACACTGACTACACAGTCCCACTAACACAGATCCATAACCACAAAGATAACACAATATACACTTCCTGTCTCCTGAGTGGGTGCTTTCAGAAGGGCTGAGAATGCCATATGAATAGCTTAAAGCAGCATATTATTGTATTTAGCCTGTTAATATACTTAAAGCAGCATATAACATTCATCACAATTTTTTTTTTTAATTTGTAAAACCCCAGTAATAGCCTAATTATCACTAACCCATTAGTCTGTCCATGCTTACACACCCTCATGGTGAACAACTCTGAACATGACTTGTGTATTGTGGGAATGAGAATTCCACGCAGCAGCAATTTGTCGGTCTCTTTGTGAGCGTTGAACCTAAATGTGGCCTTCACCTCCATCCACCAACTATACTCATTCTTGAAAACATAGAGATGTGGCTCATTTTCATGCCGAATCTGTGAGAAAGCGCTTTCGTTTGGTCACCATTTCCACAATGCATTTCGTGGCAAAATTTCCATAAGGCCCGGGTGATGTTTTGGTTCGTTATGTAAACAAGTGGACTGTGTTATTGATGGAGTCATGTTTGAAGTTATTCACCGTCAGAGACATGATTCAGATGCATAAGCACAGAAAGACAAATGGATTTGTGATAATTAGGCTATCGCTAAGTTTATACATATTTGTAATAAAAAATGGGATGAAAATCTTATGTTGCTTTAAGTATATTAACAGGCTAAATAGAATAATATTACAATAGCATCATGTATTTTCTTGGAAACTGGAATTGCAGAGACGCAGACAGGCCTCAAACAGTAAAGTACATTTTCTCTTGATTTATTGATCTGAAAAATGCCAGAAGTGTTTTGAAAGAAGGTGTGAGTTGTGAAAAATGGGTCCTAAATTCACTTCAGTAACTGTGGGGTGAAAGAATCTGGCTGTATGTCTTGCACTGGCATGAATAGACCGACTCAGGACCTGCTGTTATTCTTCTAAAGAAGTAGGACGGTAGTAAAACCCCATGACAAAGATACTGGGGATTACTCTTGACTGTGCAGTTTTTTTGCCTGAACTTTCTCTGCTAGTAGTGCTCAATCTTCTTTTGGAGTCAGATCTGACCATATTTGGACAAAAGACTGGAACCGCAGTGTGAGAGGCTGAACCTTATCAGACTAACATTGCCGTTACCATGAAAACCCACAAACAGCACAGACACAAAGAAGGTGTCAGGGTAAAATGCCCCAAGTCATTTCTGATATTTATATTAACACATAAAGTTGCGTCTCATAACAGTAATGTCAACCCAATGTAATGTGCAAACACTAATTAGCAGGCCGGCTGACTCCTAGAGTGCGCTCAATTATTACACAACGGCATAGGCTGATGTAGCTACTGTAAATGACCAAGTAACAGCTAGTTTTCTAATTAAAATATTTGAAACATCTGCATGAAAAAAACACATGACATTTTTATGTAGCCTTGAAATAGATCTCCAGGGCACTCAAAATATTTAGCTTTTAAGCAGTAAGTTGTAAGAACATCTACTGGCTGTAGAGGTTAACAGTTGAACAACCCAAGCAACACAATGTAGGAAATGTAACTGCAAATTAAAATAAAATAAAATGAAAAAAAAACTAACAGATATAATAATATAAAAGACAATCTTTACAACAGTTAAACTAAATATATTAACTTAAAAAAAACATTTAATTACATAATGTCTACATCCATATGAGGCTAACATGTCCGATAGTTGTTGTAACATGATTTAAGACATGCACTTTTAAAGCATTTTTCCAAATCAAAAGTGCAAAGACAAACTCAAAGCAAAAAAGACTAAAAGTATGACATATTATGATGCAAAAAAAAAACCTACTCTAAAGGTATGATAAATACATACTTTATTAAATAAATAGAAGCTGTGAATGTCTGCCTCCATAGCCCTGTATTAGCATGGAAGCTCGAACTGAGCACTGTTTTGCAAAAGGACCAACAGTGTGTTTATTAAAGGCTCTAAATGAAGTGAATGACTTAAACTTAAGCTGATAACATTATACTTTTGTGTCTTTGCAGTTCACCATCATATGGTGTGCGACCGAATGTGTTCAGACAACGGCTGCTGGGGCCCGGGGCCAGACCAGTGTCTTTCCTGCAGATATTTCAGACGGGGCCGCACCTGTGTGGAATCCTGCAACCTTTTCGACGGGTAAGTTTCACAAACACCAGCGTAAGTTTTCCATTCACTTCCCAAATGAGAACACTGGGGTCGGATTTGCTGCGGTTGTGTAAAACTGGCCGGAAAATGAGCATTTTCCTAAATGCCAGATCATTACAGCATCTTGAAACTGCATTCATTCGCTTGCAAGCAGCCATACATGACAGGCAGAGGAAATAAAAATCAATTTAAACAGCTTTGATGCATGAGAATGATGTCAAAGCATCCTCAAGGGCTGTGGAGGAGGAGAATCTAATTGCTGATTGGCACAAACGCAATGAGATGAACCAATAAAGAATTTCACTCAGACACGCTTAGCATGAGCAGTTGAAAGGGTGTTTACATCATCCTGAATCAATTTTTTTTGGTATTATATTTTACTTTGTCTTCCATATGAGGTCTGACACATATAAGCGAGGGTTTATGTTGAGAAATGATTGACACTTGGGCCAAAGACCCTTAGAGGATCCTCAGTCCACCAGTGTTGTTTTCACTCACAATAATTACATTCAGACCATTGCTTCATCCTCTGTCATAAAGATCAGCACCAGCTCACCTGGGGAGAAACACGTCTTTGTATCTGTAGTTTCCAGCCTTTTGTGCGACTCCTGAATGAACACAGTAAATGTTGTGAATCACAATTCTTGAAAGCATCCACCTAAAATAAGACTGTACCGGCAGCGCCTGCCACAAGATAAATACGACTTTTCTTACAAGCAGTGATGTCAAGTCAGTGTTTTTCCCAGGGGAGTGGAAGAGAGAGAGCGTGCATATGTGCGCGAGCGAGCAACCCTCGGTCATGTTGACTTGTTGCCGGTCCGTCTTCCCGGCAACGTAAGTGGGAGGGAGTCTTTGAAGTTGCCGGGAAAAACAGCTCACAGCGAAGGCTTTGATGGCTGGTGAAGGAAAGGCGGCGCGTGGCAGGGGTGCAGCTGAAACACACTTGTTTCTTACAATATACTGTAAATACAGTCAGACACTGGGATGCATTGACTTACAGTCGGCAGGCCTGCTCCTCAATATGTGTCCCACCGTAGAATCCAAATGTCCATAACCTCAGGGTTTAGCCGGGGGGACGGTTTGCAACCTGCCCAGCCTATTGTTAGGAAGATTTATTCTTGGCACATGAAAGGCAACTTTTAAGAGATGGAAGCCTTGGATAGCCCTTGGATATTCCTTTTTACCCACATTCCAAATAAAACAATTGAAGTATTTACCTCAGTCTGGATAAAAATAGTGTTGTTAGTGTTGTTTACTTGTTTCCTGCAATGCATTATGTAACAGCTCAACAAAATATAATCCATATTCACATCATCTTGTCATAACAAACACCCAAAATGCAATATGTAATGCATCGCCACACATTGTGCAGTAACAGCCTGAATGCAGGCTGTAATACATTCTGCTGGTGTCTTATACTGATGATACTGAATTGGCTTCTTATCAAGAATTTTTGGTTCATAATGCGAGGAAGAAACTAACATTATGGGAGAAAAGCCATTTTCTTTGGAGCTGGACTTCTTTAAAATGTTAAAAACAAAAGTTTCCACTAACATGTAGATAATACAACATTAATCATATGAATCTTGAACTGTTACTGGTTAATATTAATATTTGTCTTGTTGGAATTTTAAGCTTTGCTTTTGGGTGCAGAACGGAAAGGGTATTTGTTCCGACTGTACTCTATCCGTACTTGAATGTACTGTATCAGTCTGTATGTATCTGTAATGAGTTTAGTGTTCCTCATTAAATATGTTTTCGGGTTGGTGGTTTTAAACCTTAAGATTCTCTGCTCGCCCTCGTTATATGTCTCCATTCTTAATGAGGAAAGGCACTAATTCCCTTCAGTTTGCACGTCTGTTGAATAAAACAAAAGAAGAGCAAAAGGGAGAGCTAGAGCACGAGAGGGGAGAGGAAAATGTCTGAGATGGCGTCCACTGAGGTTAAGGGGAGGAGGGAGAAGGCGGATTAGGAAGGCGTTGAAAGTGTTTAATTAAAAAAGTTGCTCTGGTGGGTTGGCTGGGGCTGTGGTTTTGCTGGAGGTTTGGAGGTCTGAATAGTGGCCGCGGTCTTGTTTAAATTCTGGCTAAAACAGGGCTAATCCCCCATCAGGCCATCCCCGACGGGGCCGTGGAGCACACTTCCATCCGTGAAGGGGGCCGATCAGGAGGAACGGCTTTGACGGAATGGAAATGACCCCAGAGAGCACCGCTGCTCAAGTCTTTGTCTCTCCTCCATGTTTTCCAACAAAAGAGATACCTCTCCACTGGCCAGGCCCTTTTCTAAAGGATTCCCTTGGACGGAGCTTCCAGAACGGAAATCTAATTTATTTTGGAACAAGGGAAAGAAAGATGAGTGGGAAATGGAAAGAGAGAAATGGGAAGTTTGGATGTTAAAATATATACTGCAGTGAACACCATTAACAGCGTTCAGAAAATGGCCTGGCATTAAAACTCTGGATTTTATGTCACTTTTATCACCCTTTAATGTCATCATACAAGTGAACTCAAGAGTGTCAGAAAGTCTCTTTTCCTTTTTGTAGCTTTTAGAAGCACCAGATCAGGCAAAGTTCATGTAATATTCACAGTGTAAAGTAAAACACATCTGCAGGAGGTCCAAATTTCACAGTGGAAGATTGTGTAAATGTCGGAGGGATCTGTCGATTCTGTGGTCGTTGCTGTCATCGTCATATGCAAATAACAAAATGAAGCCCCACGGAGGCAGCGGCTCTCATTATCCCTGCACTGTGAGAAAGAGGCGGCTTGTTTGTAACTGGGAGAGTCTCGTCTCCGAGGGTGCCTGTCCTCTGCATCAGCTCATCGATCCCTCTGATGTGAAAAGTGTTTTTGATCGGCGCCGGTTGTTATTGACAACAGCCAGCCTCCGCTCACCAGAGACACCACAAATTCAAAAAAAAAAAAAAAAAAAAAACCCACGATAATGCGCCAGTTTGGACACAAACAAGGGAGAAACTTATAGATCGGCCACACAAACACACGAATAAGGATTGAGCCGCCCGGCCTCAGGCAGTGTGTAGCCTCTGTCAGTGTAATTGCAGTGTATGAACCCAATATTGAGCTCTATTGTTTACCTCTATTCCTTTAGAAGTGTAAGTGGAAAAGCAAAGACATCATGAACTGCATGCATCGCACTAACAGGCTAAATAACGAGTCTGGTAAATGTTTCATCAGGTGCAGATACTTTAAGGAAAGACTATGCACACCGCAGAAGAATTTAAGATTATAGAGAATATACAAGGGATATATATATATATATATATATAGAATAGAATGGATAAAATAGAAAGCCTTTATTGTCATTATCCACGGTACCATGAGATTTGAAGTCCCCCTTCAAAGTGCACAGTGCTTAATAAAAAAAATTTAAAAAAAACCTATAAAACTACTATGCTAAAAACAACAGGACACATATGCATACATACATAAAACATACGGAGTAGAGGCAGTGGTGGAGATGGTCCAAAAGTCAGTGCAAATGTCAAGATCTAGATCTAGATCTAGATATATTGTATTTTTGACAACAAAGCGCCGGGTGCTGTTACGGCAGCTCTTTCTTTACTCTGAAACGCATCACTAGGACATACTTCACATAGTACAGAGGTATTTTGAGTACATCTATCATGAACAAATAGCAGTAATGAATACAAAAACATACATAAATGTAGGATTTCTTCTGCCTTTGTGTGCAGCAGAAACACGCCACATATATTTGAATATTTTGTGACAAATACCTAATCTTAAATACAGCTGCAGTAATTAACATTGTGATAGTCAGTAACTCATCTGCATTCATCTTATTGGACAGTCGTCACTGAACATCACTGTGTTTTGAACAGTACTGTCCATTCCTCCCTGTGCCAGGGGCTAAATGGGCTAAGTAACGATGTAAATACAGTATTTTATACAGATGTAATAAAATATCAACACACAAGCAACACAAATATTAAGGGATTTTGATTTTGTGTTTATTGATATTTAGACTAATCCGAAGTCTTTTTCTAGCCACAACCAAAGTGCATTTGTTACTTAAACCTAAATAACCAGTTGGAAAAGTCCTGAATTTTATATATCCACCATCTACCTTAACCTTCTCTAAAAGAAGGTGCAGAATATTCTCTTTTTCAACAACCAAGACAACGATGATGTTCGTAGTAAACATTATGAGGCAGCATTGGTTCGAACAGTAGAGTGCAGCTAATAAAGGTCCTGTCAGTACATTTACAACACTACAGTATATGTAATGTGTAATATATGTAATACACAAAAATCAAAACTGGTCTACTTGAGAAAATGTTTTTTTTTTTTTTTTTGGGAAACTATTTTTGGATTAAATGTTCAGTTTGTGATATGCACTGACATCTAGTGGTGAAGTTACAGATTTCATGCATTCTGTGCTTTTTAGTTGAAGGGATTTTGGACCTTACTATTCTACAAAATATATATACATATAAAAAAAAAAAAAAAAGAAGAAGATGAGGAAGTCTTTTCTGCGCTTCTGTGGAAACCTGGTGGACTAACCAAAGTGGCCCACTCTCATTCCAAACACAGTTCTTATTTTTGTGTGACTATACACTAATGAAAGTATAATTGTGAATATTATATTTCATTTCTATAATTAGATTCTCCTCACTCCAGCTACATCTTTCATGCTTGATTCAGAGTTCGTTCCCTCTGTTGCTCGTCACCTTCGGTAAAGTACAGTTCTGTCTGCTCATGTTTGCCCATCATTTAAAAAGCTCTTCATTATTCATGGTCCTTTTCTGTTCACTTATTGACCGTAATAAGCCTTTAACTTGACCAAATGGCATTAGGTTTATCCCTGGCCTTCGTACTGCCACCACCACCACCACCTCTGCCACTCTAGTTTCCAGTGTGAGGAAGACTCTCAGAGCTGGTGCACGAGTAAATGAAACCTCATCTCACTGACACCGCAACGCATACCGGTTGAAAATCAAAAGGCGTCAATGTACAGTTTGTGCTGTTACTCGCATAGCAACTTCAAAAATCCTCCCTTAGCAGGCTCTGAATCAATATTTCAATGTGAGTACACTCTCAAATCTATAATACATGCATCTCTATTTTGATCTCTATCAGGGAAGTGCGGGAGTTTGCCAACGGATCCATGTGCCTGGAGTGTGACAGCCAGTGTGAGAAGATGGATGGAAACACCATGACATGCCTTGGACAGGTAAGACCCTCCTCAGTGCATGTAAAAACCCCTTAAAGTCAACTTCTCGCAACACTTTCCAAAGCCATTACTTCACTTTTAGATTAAAACCGCTCTTCTCATTTTTCTGTACGAGATAGGTTCGTATCTCGTACGTGCGGGAGTGTTTTTCTAACTTATTTCGTGGGGTTCCATCTGTTTTGCGTGCTGGATTTCAGAAGATATAAGTGCAGTGTTTGCAAAGGTGAATGGTAGGTTAATGGGAGGAATGATAAACTACTGTGGCTACTTTATGAGGCATGCTTTTGGCAAGCACACACACACACACACACACACACACACACACTACAAGAGCGGAATGAGATTAGTTGGTGACCTTGACGTGAAGTCACTTTTAGAGTCTCGGATGTGATCGCGCCTCCACACACCTGAAATGTTTGAGTTTTGTCTTAAAAATATCAACACGGTGGAGCGGTGGATAGTACTCGTGCCTCATAGCAAGAAGAACCTGGGTTCGATTCCATCACCAGTCAATGGGGGTTGGGACCTTTCTGTAGAGTTCGGATGTTCTTCATGTCTGCATTGGTTCTCTCCAGCTATTCCGGCCTCCTCCCACCATCCAATGACATGCACTGATAGGTTCATCTAAATTGTTCGTGTATGTAACATATTTGTTTGTGTGTATATGTCAGTCCTGTGATGAACTGGTGACATGTCCAGGGTGTACCCCACCTTTGCCCACAAGGAGCTGGGATAGGCTCTAATGGCGCTTTACGGCTCTACCCTACTCGACTCTACATGGCTCTTTTGCTTTTCCATTACGAAAAAGGAACCTGGAATCTGGGACCCGATACTATTTTTTAGTACCGCCTCAGTCGAGGTTGGAAAATGTTGGGGTCGACACCAAGACGTGACGTCATGACACTGCAGACACTGATTGGTCAGACAGTTTTCTCTGTGACCTGCGATTTACAAAAAATCAGATGCAGAAGTAGACAGTGAATAGCGAAACATGAATCCACATGACAGAACAAAACTACACCATAGACCAGGGGTGTCCAATCCTGGTCCTCGTAGGCCGCTATCCTGCATGTTTTAGATGTTTCCCTCTTCCAGCACACCTGATGGTCGCTATCAGGCTTCTGCAGAACTTGATGATGAACTTATCATTTGAATCAGGTGTGTTGGAAGAGGGAAACATCTACAACATGCAGGATAGCGGCCCACGAGGACCAGGATTGGACACCCCTGCCGTAGACGGTCACGTAGATTCAGTCTTTGGTGGCGGATATAAAAATCCAGACGAGAAAATACGCAACGAGTGAGTTTTCGGCGACTCGGACGACACGGAAGTAACGAGTCGAGCTGAGACGATCTGGAAAAGCACCACAGGAATACCGAGTAGAGTAGAGCCGGTACCATGTAGTGGAAAAGCGCCATAAGTGACCCAAGTGAGGATGAAGCAGGTTCAGATAATGAATGAATGAATAAATGTCAAACATGCACCCTAAAACCATACCGTGGTTGTATCGGTATGCTTCTCAAAACTTCATCATTGATTCATTCATCAAGTATTTATATTAGAATAACGAACGCAGTAATGTACTCAGGTGGTTCACAAACCTGGACAACATATGATCGTGAACATGCGGAACCATTTCATACCTCAGTTCACGTAACCAGACTCTGTTCAGAGCACAATCATCACTTAAAAAAAAGATGAGCAACACCATCTGTTCATGAGCAGACAAGTGAACTAGTCAAGCAAAGAAAAATGTAAAATGATGCTGTGATACTGTGCGTTCGTTCACGATCCTAATTAAAACACAACAACATTGTTTTGTGCTCTCTTGGACTTGGAAACATGATCAGTTTGAAGCTGAGGTAACTTTGATCTTGACTGGGATTCCTGTAGTCTTGATTATACTCATGTCAAAAATGCAATCCAAACACGACTTAACAAATGATGGCATTGTGTGAAATGACGGAGCCTCGTTTTAAAACTGAACACATTTTTCCTAAGTTACAAACTGAGTCACTCATCTCTATTTTATTAGTATGTGAGTATGCTGGTAAGAAATCTATTGGTAAGTAAAAAAAAAAAAAAAAATGTAGGTGCTAAAGTTCCAGGAGTTGAATTTAGAAATGTCAGTCCAAGTCCAAATACTATACTAATACTAATATAACCCTTTTAAGACTACCATTATAACAGGCCCGATGAGATTTCTTAATATTTTTGTTGTAGTAAAAGTGTCAGAAAATGTCTTAAATGTAAATTCTTTTACACATTTATTTGCAGTAAGAACCTAACCTTCAATATCTGGGTGTTAATTATCATCATTATATGTAATACATGCCTTCAAACAGTGTGTTATTGTGCAAAATTAAACAAAAGAGATGTTTTTAAGTATATTTATTATGAAAAACAACTGTAATTTCATGAGATTACAGAAATAAACTTTCAGCTATTTTATATGCGCTCAAACACATTAGTTTTTCTAGATCATTCTGTGTCCATGTTCCAGTTTCATATTTCTAGCTGTTTCTACTCATTTTTAGCTCGCATAATAGTCTCTGTTTCTGTGTAATTGTAGACCGAGCCCCTCTAACATCCACAATCTGTTTCTTTCACACACAGTACATATCTTTCTGCCTTGGCTAGCTCTCTGCATATACATTTACATATATATAAATACACATACATTTATATAATACTTACAGCTAAACTATAATTATCAATGAACTACACAAAGCAGAATATACAAATAAAAACTGTGAAAAAACTCCACAAAAACTTGCTAAAACTCACTAGAAGAACACTCCAACACACCACTAGCATTGTTATATGCAATTACTTACAAGAATTCACTGAAAAAATGCAACTAAAACCTCACTAAAATACGGGTACCTGTCTGTCATTGATTGTCCCTATTGTTGCTACTTTCTGCTCTGCTCATTTCCACCCTTCCCCAGAGGCACCGGCCTCTACTATAAAGTGTTGTACAGTATTGGAAAGCTCAGAATCTCTTTTTTTTTTTTTTTTATGGATAGCAAAAACGGTTTAGGAGTTCTGGTAATGTTCAAGAGGTGAAGTACAAACTGTAGCACCGGTGATACACTTGTCTAAAATGGGATAAACTGCTACATAGAAATATTCATAACTTGATGTTTCACAACACGGTGGAAGAGAGAAGATGCTTTTCTAAACCTGTATGTCAAACCACCAGAACTGTCGTAACTGACAGAATCTGATTTGTGAGTAGTAATTACAGCTGTCAGTCACATGTTTAACCCTCCCAACTGTCTGGAAACACCTGTAGTTAGACAAATCTGTGTCACAGAGATTTTCTACAGCCTCAAAATGGAATTCTTGTTTCCCATCATCAGATTATTTTTTAACTATAGCGTCTTTAACCCTTGAAGACCATCTACTAGTTCCGTGATAACTTCCAAATTAATTGTTCTCTATATTGAAGAGCTCCTTCCGCTAAAATACACTTTGAGTAGCTCTATTTACAATGTGGTGGGTCACAACAAGCAGTATACTGTATGTACGCAGCACCCCAAGACGTGAAATTTGACCTAAATGGGTTTATTTGTCATTGAAAGGTTAACCTACAGACATACGAGCGGATCAGAGCAGGACAAACTTATCTACGTCACAATGTCATAAGCCCCGCCCAGAGCCGTATATGGTACGCCCACAGGCTCATCCCAGAGGAAGAACAGCGGACAGAAGCTAGGTGATGCATTAGCATTAGCCTACCG
>JAPSES010000124.1:8489194-8500391 GCA_029822895.1 Maxillicosta whitleyi | reverse complement strand
ATCATCTGTTCCTTGTCTCAGAGCGAACATTTCCTGAAAATTTCATTAGGTTTGGTCAATAATTAACTGAGATACTGGGAAACTACATTTTTGGCTCCATTGACCCAAATGTTAATGAAAATTTCAAAGTGATCCAGAATCCAGGATTTCTTCTGGATCACCCCTAAAAGTTAATCAGTTATTCCTTATGCAATTGGCAACAAATCCTGAAAATTTCATCAAAATCCGTCCATAACTTTTTGAGTTTTGTTTCTAAAAGCCAGACAGACAGACAAACGTCAGCAAAAACATAACCTCCTTGGCGGAGGTAATAATAATAATAATTGTAAATAATAATAATAATATGCTATGTATGAAGGACTACAGATGGAAAATAGCATTGTGTTAAATCTGATGAAGCCATCTTTTAATGTAACTGCGCATTATACTTTAAATAAATAAACTAAACTAAATGATAATAATAATAAGAAGAAGTAAATTCCACTGAGCCAACTATTAATAGTCCATTCAAACCTTCAAATACTACAATTCTAAGTACTGTTAGCATTTACTACATTAGGTATGACTCTGAAATATGCTTCTGTACTTGTGAAATACAGTTGTTTGGGTTTTTTTGCACAACAGTTTTGTCTCACCTGACATAACGACTCAACATCTGTAGCATTTTCTATATTAACGTGAGAATGTAATGTGGCCTTTAAAGCGGACACCCGCAGCTTCACAGCCCATGTTTATGTTTGTGGCTGCTGTTTACTTATTCAGTACAGAGTAATTCTGTGAATGTATTCTAGCTGGAGGCTTGAACATACTGCTTATTTGTCCAATGAAGCATCCGAATCCTCTTCACCGAGCCACCACTGACGCTCATTTGGCAAAGGCAGGGTGTATTATTAGCTGGTAAATAAAGTGAGTTAGGGAGAGCTCAGGAGAGATTTTCAAGACCTCTATACCCCCCCACCACCACCACCACCACCACACACACACACACACACACACACACACACACACACACAGATCCTTGTATCCTCTCCTCTCCCTGTTTTCCCGTTTTCTCCTCGTTTCTGCTCGTCTCCTGGTTTCATCTCCTTTTCTTCCATTTTTTTTTTCATTTCTTTTTGTCTCCTCTCCTCTTTCCGCTTTGTTTCTCCTCTCCTTTCCCCTCCCCTCTCCTGCTCTTTTCTCCTTTCCTCTCCCATCCCCTCTTCTTTTCTCCTCCCCTCTCTTCTTTTCTCCTCTCCTTTTTTCTCCTCCTCTCCTCTCCAGTCTTACCCTAATGAAACAATAACAGCTACAGCCTGTCACCATCTGCTCTTACCCCCGCTCTGTCCCCGCCTCCCTGCGTCTCCTCTCTCCTTTCTCTTTCTAAATCACTCCATTCTCTGTCCGTCTCACTCTTCCTGCAGCGTCACTTGTTTTCTTGTTATCCTTGCCGTGTATGTACTAACACATTCATGCAAGTAAAGCTCATTGTCCAAATACCAGTCTACTATGGCGGGCATGACGGAAGCCTGATGTCCTGATTAAAGTAAATTATGTTGATGGATTTTATGTAAATGAAAAGGCGTACCCTTACATCTAAATACATATGAGTTCAGTAATGTTTACTGCCATGCTGTTTACTTCAACATAAATCCATTTCAATAAGGGACATCTCAATTGAAAGCATGATGCTGTATTAGATAATGCATGTCAGTGGGATATACAGAACATCAGCCAGTCGATTCAACCACAGCGCAGAGTTGATAACAAATTAATTGTATTTATATTGTGCGCTGTACACTCAGCATTATTGATATTTTGAGGGCGCCCATGGAAATATGCAGACAGTAATGACTCATATTTAAAGCAGTATCGGACATTGATTTAATTAATTAGATATTAAGTATTAATCATTTAAGATCAAATCATTTCATTAAAAAAAAAACCAGTAGTTCAGCCGTTTCTCAAACGTGTAATTGTGTTTTTTTTTTTTTTTTGCAAATCCACCATGTTTGAACTGAACCTCACATAGGAATACAAGAACCCTGTGCTAACTGATCCATGACATCTATGTACATTCATTTTTATTTATTTTTTTAGCTCCGCTTAGCCACCTGTGTTTCCATACACATTAACATTTACCCTGGATTCAGTAAACACAGTAAAAGATGGCCAAGACAAATAAATGTACTTAAAGGTACATCTAATAATAATAATATAATAATAAAAATCTAATAATCCCATTGAATACTCTATCCACAGCCTGTTCTCAATGGCATTTGCAGCTCACTGCTCCTAATATATAAATGCTAATGCCAAGCGCTGGTTTTAGTAGCCTGGATAATATGCAGATGCTGAATTTTTCTACAGGGAAAATAAAGTGAGCTGATATATTTATTTATTTTTACTTACTATGAGACAATAGCACGGCTTCCCATTGGTTATAATCTCTGATTTCTGGAATTTTCATGTTCGCTCTGCAGAATAACGTACATTACTGCAAAATATTTCAAATTCATTGTCATTTTATTTCAGGAATGGGTCCGTTTTTTTGTCGCATCATCTGGTTTCAGCCACCGTATCACTTAATTTCTGTATGTGTTGACTGATTTGAGGAGCCATTTTCTGAAACCATAATACTCAGTTACTTTTCTCTCAATTGTCAAAGTAAATGAAATCATCAGTAATAGATATCAGTGGATTCGGTGATGGATGCAGGTGTGTGCCGTTCTCTGATGGCTCTTACTACAAATACAGTTCTCTGCAAAAGTCCTAGTGCAACATTAGGTTTGTTCATTTCATATAGTTATAATGATCACACATATACATTTGTTTTTTTGTTTAGTTCCAATCTGTATGTGACATATGTACAGCAGGAAAAACAAACATTTCAGTGAAAAACTATCTTGTATAAACTGAAGTGGTTGTATTTAACGTGACCTCCTTTTCCACTTTATATGTCTTTAACCCTTTTGTTCTGATGATATGAGATTTATTGCAGTAATTCTCTGTTGTTTAATACCAGGTTACATTCTGTTTCTGCTGCTTCTTGTCATGGGGTCAGGGGTCACAATAAATAGTAACTTTATCATTTGGACTCCATTTAGTTCAGTTTTTGGTGTGTCTCTTAAGACTATACACATATTTCCTTTATTTTATTAGTGTGTGTAAATAAAGGAGAATGAAAAATAAATTGTTTTTGTGCATTTCAGCCCTGAGAAATAAAGCCTTTTCTGGAATTAGACTTCTGCACTGTACCGTAAAACACGGTTTGGACTAATTACAGTACATTTGGTGTTTGATCAGAAAGGAATGAGGTTATATTTACTGAACATTTCAGTTTTATTACATTTGGTTCTGTTTAGACTTCAGCAGCACTTACCTTTATAAGTGAAAAAAACTACATTCAGATGTGTTATTAAAAAGTGACTTTCCTTCCACTTCAACCACCTCCAGTCTATTTACGAAAGGCAATAAAAAAAAGCCAAATCTGACTGTTCAAGATTTCCATAAACATACAACAGCAACATTTTATTTTGGTGACTGGTGAAATGTCCTTAAAGTTAGTTTCAGTTGTGTCTTTGTTGAGTTTCAGAGTTTATTGTTGTCCTTAGAAACAACAAGCTTTGGCACTTTCAGACATGTCACATGGTCTTCATCAGCTGACAGTTCACCCGGTGTGTGTTGGCATTTTCTTTCCTTCATCTCAATCTCCCCCTCCCCCCCCTCTTTGTAGTATTTATCCCTCATTCTCTCCAGTGCCTTCAGGCCGGGCCATAACAACAGCCATTAGACGACATGTCATTGCCGAGCTCCTGGCAATGTCATCCATCCTGTGGACCGGCCTGGCGATTGTAGCGCCAGGCCCTATTGTGCTGATGGTTTTATATCACATTGAATAAGTGCTTGTATGGCTGACCGACTGATATATGGTCTCATTATATTGTTTGATGGCCGTGGTCGAGCAGGGTGATTATGCTGCTGATAAAGCGCGTTGAATGAGGGACCCGATGGGCTGATAGGCTCATTAAGACGTGTATTGATTATATGCATTGATTCCTATGTGAGTGTTCTGTCGTCTGCTGGGCGTGTGGTGAGTGTTTATGTCTATCTTCGCGATGCGGATGTTGAGATGATATTTGCATGTATTGTCAGATATACGTGAGTGAGTGTATGTTTCCTGGCAGAGTGCGGAACTCCTCCTACTAACCACCTGAGACCTTTTCGCTGCTCGGTTACAGGTGCCAGCTCTTGCTCTTTATATTTAGTAGCTGAGGCTTTTGTTGAGGCCGAGTGGTGAAGTGGGTGGCCGGCCAGCTGCTGGGACGCTGTTCAGTGTCAGCTGTTACTGGCAGCCAGGCAGCACGGAGGAGGCTTGTCATAACCTTGAATTGGAATTGTTTTGTATGTGCACAGCTGGTGCGCCGCTACTCTTTGTCGACTGTGATAGCAGCTGACACCAGACTGTGATTTGTTTAGGGGTGGGCACGCTGCGGTCCACACTGCCAGTTCTGTCAGAACTTCACACCCATGAATTATTTGTATTTCATAAAAACCACCCATATCAGGACGGGACAGCCACTGACTTGGCCACTTATTTATTTGCTGCAAATAAACCTTGCTTTTCACCTCATACGTCTTTTCCCAAGACTTGTTTTTTTTTTAACTTATTATTTTTAACCCTTTAGATGCAACACATATGTTAAAAACATTAAAGGGCCTATGAAAAGTATTTGTAATTTCAGATATTAAAACATGACCTAAGAATATCATTACAGTGTTATGAATAATGAGCTTTGAAGTTTTGCCAAAGATCCAATTCAATTCAACTTTATTTATGGAGCACATTTCATGCACAGGGAAGACTCGATGTGCTTCACAACGGGTATATAACATAAAAATATAGTTAAAAATAAATGAATAAAACATTTTAGTTGGGTATAAAAACAGGCAGCAGTCAAATGAACAGTAAAGAAAGGAATGGATTAACGTCCTGTGCATCCCTTGTCCTTAGACCCTCTTTCTCAGCAAAGAAAAGAGAAACGAGAAGAGGTCCACTCCCATGGACGGACAGACAGTAGGTGCACCAGGACTAGCTGACGTCCATTTGCAGATGTAGTTCCAGTCTGTAAAGATGCACTAGGGTGGGGGTACATGAGGGGGTGAGGGTGGCGAGGATGATAATACGTTAGATTGCAGGGAAATGAACTAAATACAGATGAGTCAGGGGGATTCATGTGACCACTAGAGGGAGTAGTGAATAACTCTGCTGGTCTGCTGGACACCATGTGGCCTTTGATCAGAGTGACAGAAAGTGATGAGATGGGAACTGTAAAAAAACAAAACAAAAACAACCTTTAGAGTCAAAGAGATGAGACAAAACGATAAAAACAAAAAAAAAACTGGGTCGATTCCAGACAGATTTTATCACAGCTATTGACAACACAAACCGTACAGAAAACAGCAATATGTGGTTTTACTGCTGTTTTCTCTTTAAAACAGAGCTATAATGTCAACTATCAGCTGCTAAATAAAAAATGGACAAAATTTCGACAAAACTTTATCTGTTTTCTTCATTGGTTTTCTAGTTTTCAATACCTGTGTTTCCACCCTTTCCTTACTTTTGAGGTTCGTTCTAAGAAAATGTTTATGGAAATATCAAAATAAGGAATAACTTCTAATTTCAACTCACATGACTGATCAGCTCTACTATTTCTAATCCATTGACTAGAGTCATGTGCAATGTGTCCTCCACACCCACCTGACAGCATGATGCAGTTCAGCTGAACCTCTACCAGCAGGTTCAGAGAAATATACATGACTCATTCTGATTTGCTTGACGTTTTTCTTGTTTCACACAGACTTTAGACTTAATGTTCTGTTGTTGCACGGGTGACTATATAAGTCCAGTTACATCGATTTGTCGGGTTTGTCCATTTCTTCTGTAACATGGTTCGACATGTTCGGGAGGGGGTCCTTATGAATAATGTGATTCTTAACACTTGATACTGACTTAAAAAAAAAAAAAAAAAGAGCTCAGCTTTAGCAATGATATGAAGCTATTCGTAGGTGTTTCTTTACTTAAGACTTCAATAGAACAATCTCACCCTGCTGCACACTCCAAAACAGCTCCAGCGTCATGTTTTTAACATTCAGATCCAAGAGCGAGGGGTTAAAAAACATTTTGACTTGAAGCAAAAGCAAAAGCACGCTTCAGGTTTTCAATAGTTTGACAACAAAAGCAGTTGCCTGTAAGGAATGCTATGATGTGTTTCGGTAATCGTTCCTGTAAAAAGAGGTAGCAGGAAAGATGAATAGTCTAATTATTATGTATGTGTTTGTGTGTTTGCAGCTCGTGGAGCCCCTGACCCCCAGTGGAACGGCTCCCAATCAAGCTCAGCTACGGATCTTGAAAGAGACTGAACTAAAGAGGGTCAAAATTCTGGGTTCTGGAGCTTTTGGAACCGTTTACAAGGTTAGTGAGTGTATATCTGTTGTACAATACACAACCTGGATTCAGACGTGAGGCCTTGACATTAAAAATCAAACATGTGTCTCGGCTAAATGGGGAAGACAACACTTTTTCCGAGTAAGCCAAGTCCGCCTGTCAACCTAAACAATCGGCGTAAACCTTTTCCTTTTGTAACAGTGTTTGCTAACAGACATGAGCCCAGGGCGACTCAAGGACCTGGAACAGAAACCTCTGTTTGCGTGCCAACTCCACTGCCCTTGGCAAAATTATTCATACCACCCTGAAACTCAGCAAACCCTTTGAATAAATACTGCATTCTCTCCACTACCAGCTCTAAACTCCACTCTATTCCAGTATTGATGGCCCTGTTTAATTTTATAGCTGTATTTTATTACAGTTAATCTGCACACATAGGCCGCCATCAATTTACAACCGCATTTTCCTCCACAGCTCCTTGATCATGGCAGAAGGTTCCTTTTAGCCACCATACAGTGACTAGAAAAGTTATGCATAATGAGTCTGAAGGCTAATTTGACACAAAGTTATAAGCTGACTTGTAGAAGAATGTTAGTAGAACCCATTAGCAACGCGCTAGTAGAATTCAACACGGGAATAAATGCTGAAAAGTTGTGTTTAAGACTGACTCAAGATTATTAAACTGAAGAGTTTAGCATCTTCTGCAAATCGGTGTGTTAGCTTGGTACGGCTTACCACTAGCCCAATATGTTAGCAAAATTAAACACGTTTGACTATAAAAAATCTGCTCTTTTTGCATAAACAGGTTGATTTCACTGGGTATAAATTTCTTTTTTGTGCAGCCTAAGTACAGTAATCCAGTATTTGTACTAAATTCCTTCTCATTTCTGCCTTGTGTGCATGTTTATTGAGATTCAGAGCTGTGTGTTTATAGTGATTGCTCGTATATTTCAGGGCATCTGGGTCCCGGAGGGTGAGACAGTGAAGATCCCTGTTGCTATTAAAATCCTAAATGAAGCCACCGGTCCTAAAGCCAACGTGGAGTTCATGGACGTGAGTATTTATATGGTGACAATTTGTGTCTGTCTTCGCCTGCATGTGTGTGTGTGTGTGCGCGGTAAACTCTTGTCAAAGACTTGCGAGGGCTTGTCACTTTGTGGGATTGTGCGATCGGCGGTAAATTCTTATGAGAGGAGCATCTCAGTCAGTGCCCGTAATAAAGTGAACTCCGCTATGCTGTACAGCCAGGCATGTATTGAACCAGACTCTATTAAAAACACCACTTGTTTATGAGATGCTACTTTATTGGAATCCAGGGGTAAAAGGCAGTACATTTCACAGCGAGGAGGTTGTCTTTGTCACCTTTCCCCACTTTCTCTTCTATTTAGTTTTACTTACTACACCAGGGATTACACACAACTAGGTTTTAGCTGCCGTTTTTTAAGCTAAGGATGTTGTTAGGGGCGTTTTTACTGCTGCAAAAAAAGTAATACTGTACAAAACTGTCAGACATGTACGTTAATTTGTTAATCAAGATAGGTAAACCGCTACTATTTTAAGGTATTTGGTCAATTTTGGGCATTTTAATATCCTCTTTTAAGCTTAGGGTTGCTTTTGAACCAGGTTTAAGTTGATTTAGTTTAGCTTGTTTTTCAAGAACTAGACTATTACACAATTATGTTTTTTTTTAACTGTGAAATGATGCATCACTCAGCGCTATCTGTTAACAGTGATAAGGAGTCAGTTACAAAACAATAATGATAATTCCAGTCTGTTATGTACATCATAAGTCATAAACATCCAGTGCTACTTTTGTGGCAGTTCTCAAATATATTTTTCTGTCCATTTAACTTTTCTTAACCTAGCCTCCGATATAAACTCTTTAATACCTACTGATCAACTAAGTCTATTAGTACATGTAAATAACTGGTGTAAAATACAGTTTTTCATGTTTTCATGGTCATTAAATATGACCCATTTGGACGTTCAGAAGGTGGAAACACTGTCATCTTCTACAACATTGATTCGCCAGTAAAACCCATGGAGTTGGATCAATGACAGTGAATGGACGCACTTTGTTTTTATATAAATTAACTTTCAATTTAGTTTAGTTTAGTTTTCATGAACATCTACATGATCTGTGAATTAAACATCGGAAAATACATGATTTACACCAAAAAAACACAAAATACAGAGAATGATATTATAAGAAATTGGTGATAAATCAGTCAAGAGATAAAGGTAGAAATAGAGAAAAATTCATTTGGGAACTGCTACAAAAGTAACACTGGGTCTTTGTGGGTTAAGTGATTTCTCACCATTTATTCTAATATAATCCTTTTGTTTTTTGTGTTTTTCAGTAAAAAAAAAAAAAAAAAAATTTAATTCACTAAATCTTGTTTTATCATTTTTTTCATTAAAATTTTCAATAACGGAGTGTCTCCATCCACTGGCATTGATCCAACTCCATGGGTTTTACTGGTGAATTAATGTTGTAGAAGATGACGGTGTTTCTATGTTCGCTACGGAGCCTCTGAACATCCAAACGGGTCAAATCTGAGGACTGAAGACCATGAAAAGATGACAAACTGTATTTTACACCAAATATTTAAGTGGATTAGTCAATCAACAGGCATTAAACAGTTAATATCAGTAGATTTTTCTTGGTAGATAATGGATGTTTGGGTCTTTATGGGTTAATTTGTTCATCATGTTCCTGCCAAAAACTATAGTTCACATTGAGGTTGTGTTTAATAATAAATTACCTCCCTCTGTAGTTTTTGTAAAAACCCCACGGGTGCATTTATTGAAACCCTCAGCCCTGCTTTTTCACATTTTTGGATAGACTGAGTGCGTTAAAGGAATAGCAGATATACTAAGGAATTTAAAGGCTGTGTTGTATTATTGTTACTTGTGTTAAATAGTCCAAAAGAAATGTGACGTTTTGACCACTAGATGGCAATATTCACTTTCAATCTGTGGGTTTTCTACTCCTATCAGTGGATTTTTTTTTTTTAAATCATTGTCTTCTTTGAATCATTTCACAATCCATGCATCTTCATAACGTTTTATTAAACGCACAGATGCATAAATCTACTTTCTTTGTACCTTTCTTGGTCCTCAGTCCAACTCAGAACACTCAAATATAAATATAGATAAACCCTTATGGAAAATCGGAGCCATTTCTCTACATATTAAAGCTGCAGGTCATGTCTGATTGAATCTGGTCAGTGATTGGTGGTTACAGCTGTCAATCATGTATCCAACCCGCCTTCTTAGCTGAAAATACCTGACAAAATCAGGGTGTCACATGGTTGAAAACACAGGGAAGGAGGTGCTGCATTGGGATTAAGATGGTGAAAGGTAATTATGGAATTTTGTTCACTGATATGAAAAATTCCCAAATATTTTGAAGCTGGGGGGTCAAACTCGATATAATTCAGGGGCCACATAGAGCCCAATATAATCTGAAGTGGGTTTGACCAGTAAAATCAGATCATAATAGCTTATAAATAATGCCAACTCCAAAGTTTTCTCTATATTTTAAAGTGAAAAAAGTAAATTTACAGAATGTAAATGTCCCATGTAGGTTCAAAAACAGTAGGTAAAACAGATTATATTTATATATTATACAAAAACAGATTATAACTTTATAATTCTGACCTTTTCTAGGTACAGGATGAACAGTTAAATAAGAAACCGAGTCATAAAATTTAAAAAAAAAATATGCTAAATTATCATGAAATGAAAGAAATGCCCATTACTACATAATAATCATTTATACAATATGATAATAATAATAAATATCTTTAGTGTATTTTCATCCTATTGGACATTTGTGCTTTGAAGTAAATCCCACCTTAATATTATTTTAAAGTACCTGCTTATAAATATATAAAATACTGCGGTGTTTTTACTCCTACAACCTTTTTTATTTTTTTATTTTTTACTTCTCATAAGCGTACCAGGAGGTGACAGTGGAGATTTGTTGCATATTTAGGTCTTTTATGGGCTTCATTATCATGTTTTAATGCGTCGTTCTGACTCAACTCCAAGCACGCACCTGTTTTGTTTTTTTTTTTTTAGTATCTACATGGACATCTGTTTTCTAACCTACCTCATAGTGTAAAGCAAAGTGCCGTCGTCCTGGAGCCTCAGCAGCTTGTTAGGCGTGGTCATGTTATGAGCGATAGATTTCTTGCCGTTAAGAAAGAAAGTGTCAGGCGTCCAGATGTTGCTCGCCAGCAGGTTGTTTAACGGCAGCTTCTCCATGGGTCCTTTGAAACACAGCCGCTCATCCTTCCAGCTCTGACGGAAGAACACGTCTATGGTGTACTCCTGAGACAGACGGTGAGGAACAGGGATTAAAGGAGCGCCACAGCACAATGAGGACCAGGCCAATAAGCTCTGCGTTTTAACTAAATAACTTTTATCCATGTTTAATACATGTATGAATTAAGGGTGGGTTCAAAATATCGATACGGGGATATATCGTCGTGGGCTTCTTCACGATACAGGTATCGATACGGAGGCGTCAGTATCGATATTCCACAACAAATGCAACAAATAATTAGTTTATCAAGTTTCTGAAACAGCATCTGACTTTGCATGTTTTAAATTTATTAAAGCCACCTTTATTTGTGCAACAGACAAGTTCTGAATGCAGTGTTTTACATGAACTACAGTGGAATTGTTCTACAGCAAAATAGAAAAAAATAACATTTGGGTATACATGTGTCTGTTTTCTGTAAAATGTTAATGTAAAAACTG
>JAPSES010000124.1:8446412-8460262 GCA_029822895.1 Maxillicosta whitleyi | reverse complement strand
GTTGGAGGGGCCATCTGGCATGAATTGACAGCCATGCTTCCGTTAGTCTGTCCCAGGGCAGCTAGGGCTACGAATGTAGTTTATCACCCCCAGAGCGTGAATGTGAGAGCGAATGAATAATGGATCAAGAATGTAAAGTGATTTGGGTGCTGTGAAAAGTGCTATAGAAATCGAATCTATTATTACTATTATTATTATAGGATAGCTACAATGGGAAGCAAATAAAACTAGTTGTATTGATACATACACTCATAACACACATTATGAGAAAAAAAAGGTTTTTACAACCACAAACAAACATTAGCTTGTAAAATATCTGTTTGCATTTATTTATTCTTATCTGTCCATATTCACAAACTAACATATTGTGGTGGGTGATGGGTGACCATGCTGTTCTCAAACATTTGACAAAATATTTATGGAAAAGTGACATAAAGTCCAATGTAAACAGGAAAAAGTTAAAATATTTTAAGTACAGTAGTATACTTTGTGCTCTGAGGGGTCAAACATACCCTCAATGTAACAGCGCTGTTGGGTCCTTAACCTTTATGAACCAGTGTAGCATCACAAAACTCTCTGTGTGTTCTGAGAGCTGCTTCACTAGACCTTTCATGAGGGGTTCAAGTACATGCTTTCAGAAATGGGAACCTTTCATGAACTATTGAAAGTTGCTCATCCAGATCTGGCCTCATGTCAGTATTAACATTCAAATTTTGCCACACAATGGGTGAGCTACAGCTGCTGTCCATTTTAGATGTTAACGAATACACGACAATACCAAACACAGTGGCTGGGTGGATACAGGGATACTTGAACAAGAGGGTGAATCTGGGGAAGACTGAGGGGTTAAACTTGTAGAACTATTGCTAGTGTTAAGGTTCTTTAAACTTTCTGAAAACCCCAAAAAAGCTGAATATTATTTTCAGTGCCATGGCATCATTTTGACTACTTTGTGAAGAGCTGTGTTTGACAGCAGTGATCTCAACTTGATATAATTTTCAGGATACCAAATAGACTAGCTAATGTGGCTAAGGTATGCTAACACGCAGGACATTCAAATTAAATACCGATAAACTTCACAAACATTTTGTGTGACCAAATTCTTTTACAGCCTTGTAATTACAACTTCTAATCACAACAAGCAGGACAACAACATCAAACTTTAACAAAAAGACTGCAATTTTCTTTGTTGCAGGAGAGCAAGCTAGTAGTAAAAGCCAACCATCACTTATCACCTCAGCTTTAATACAATTAGAATGTGTGAGTTATAAAATATACTCAATACAGTTTTCATAAGCATGGAAATGAGCCACAGAGCAAAGCTTTATCTTTGTTCCATGCATAGAATTTGGTGCCTCAAGTGGACATTTGAAGAACTGCAGGTTTTAGAATCTCCATTTCAGTACCTGGAGTTTACTGCATGGGTTGAACATTATTTAATTCAGACACTCCTCTGCTAATGTGATGTGTAATGTAACAAAATGACCTCTACATATAGGTTTTCTCTGCTATAAACTGTAGCCGCCTCTGATGCAGAAAATGCAGTCTGCTGTTTCATCTGTTTAGATGCTATTTATATACTTTGTGCATGTGCATTTTACATTAATGTGTTTCCTAAGAGTAGTGGTGACTTTCTTTCATGTACTTTTTATGGTCCTTGCAGAGAGACTCTGAGCAGATGCATTTCTTCTCCAATTTTTGCAGCCACATCAGTGCACTCATCATCTTCCTTTGAAAGGTCAGCAGTAAACACATACTTTGAACTCGGAGTGCTGCAGCCCTGTGGAAAGTTTAAAGTAATGTAGAGCTCTGAACCAAGCTCTTCCTCTGAGGCGGATGATTTTGCTTTCCCCACAGAAAAAAATAATGGGTGAAAGAGAGCACAAAATGATTTTACCTTTCGGGCAGGCAGGTACTTTACTCATTCTCTATTCAGTCAAGCTGGTGTTGCAGCTCACAGTTAGAACTTATTTTGTGCGGATCTTGTGCCCAGGTCCTTAAAAAATAATCCTTCAGCTGTAATTTATTGATGATAAACATGCATCCAATTCAATAATCTTCCTGCAACCAATCAGACCAGGAAGATGGAGGCTAATGATTACTTACTGACAGAAATGCATGAGATGCTGTTTTCCAAACATTGAAAGTTTAATTACATTCCCACGTGTTCCTCGCTAGGTTGTTCAATTACATTTCTAAGGATCTCAGGACTACAGCTGTAAGCAGCGTATAAGCGGCACAGTCAGCTGGACTGACCGGACTTGAAACCAAGGCTTGCCCCCACATCCTCCGCTGGGACGCTGGTGTTTACCGCCTGGAGTGGCTGAAAATTAATTGGCTCCTTGAGCTGCTGTACATTCCCCTGTCAGTGCAACGACCTCCCCTCATTGCCCTGTCACTTTAAGTCGAAGTGTATTAATGGACTGTGTGGGCCATTGATTCCTAATTCCTCTCGACGTCGACATCGGGGATAAATATTTCGTGGCGCGCTCGTCTTCGGGCTTATTGTAATCAGCATTGTTATTGATCGCTTGCCTGAACCCTCTAGAAGTAATCTATTTTAAATACACTTTCAGTTAAAGGGGGTGGGGGCTTGGGCCTCATCCCAGCTCTTCATGTTCAGGAGGACACACATTGAGGAAGTGTCCAGAAGCCAAAGAGCATAAGAGACATGCAAACTGCCTGACAGATAGATATATTGCAAGAGTAACAATATGTGCTCAGTGAAATATGTCGTATAGGTGGTCTCTGGATGGTCTCTGTCAGCCTCTGTGTGCCTGTACATGTCCGTCTGCACGAGGCCGGTGGATGATGGATGAGGGCTCTGCCAGCAACGAGCCAGACGTCGGCGTTATCGATTTATCCTCACATTTGTCTGAGAGGAGGCGGCGCAGAGCTCGGCTCGCCACGACGAGCATTTTAACACAATCTACCTCGACGTGTGCACTTATATACAGTAAGTATTTCAAACGGGCTATGATTCTTTCGCGCCATTGGAGACCTTGGTTGAAATTTTTCATTGTCTGCTGAGTACAATGACCTGCTCCCTCCTCACCGAGGTGTTTTTATTGATCCACCTGCAAAGTGGCATCCACTTGTTTAACATCCAGTCTAATACACTTCAATTGGTCCAGCCTTGCCTGTCTGCTGTTTTGTTCAGCCCATGAGCACAGGGGAAGACAGAGAGGCATTTTCGGTGATTGTGTTTGTGCTCACAAGGCCATGATGACATGTGCTTTGGCGAGTGTGCGTTTCTGCTCATATATGAGGTAACTCCACGCCTCACATAGCCGCAAATGGCTTTTTTGTGCAGCTGTGAAGAGTCCCTGCTCCATCCAGCCCATTGAGCAACAAATTAAGGCTGCAAAGCAAAGTTGCCACTCACTCCTGCTCAAGGCTTTGTTGTTTTTCCCCTTACTTGCTTTGCTCATGGAGTGTTCATAATCAGCGTTAACAAATTGGAAGGACATCCATTGTTCTCAGTGTCTGGTCGTCTTGAAAATGGCTCCAATTACAGAGGACATGTCAGAGGCTCAATCTTAGTTATGACTGAACAAGATTACACTCGTAATGGTCAAGATGGCCATGCTGTATTTGTGTTGCACAATCTGAGACAGAGTGACTCCTAACCGGGGCCGTTTGTACTTGTAAAGGACATCAGATAAAACATAAAATATAAACACGTTATTATTTTTTTAAGGCAGAAAAACAACCACATATGAAGACAATCTGATTTTGTGCTGACCTTTAGTGGATACACAACGCTGTGTCAACACGAGACAGCTGAAGTTCTTAACCCACTTGCACACACAGCCGAGAAGTGGAAAGAGTATATGATATAATACAGCATGCTAAAGATAGATTAAATTCTAAAATGGGTTAAACCAATATTCCATTAAGTGTAAGCTGATGTAGTAGTAGTATAGTGTAGTATGAGTATGAGGTGGAGGAAAGAAGAGAATGCTGACTAGCAATCAGAGAAGTAGACATAGTTAGTTAAATGTAATATAGAACGCTAAAGGTTACTTAACATGGAACTAACACCATCAATAATCAACTGAATCTACTACAATTTCAGGTTATCTTTAATAGCAGTCAAAGTTGGAGCTGGAAGCCATCATTGATAATATAATTAGCTTGATGTATGAATAAACAGGTGAAATAGACTCATTCAGAGTGTTGCAACAATACACACTGTTAAAACCATTTACTTAACTAATTTACCCTAAACCGTTTGAAAGGAGTACAAGTGCATGTGATGGTATTCTGTGGATTTATTTCTCTATATATCTTATATTTAGTTTTGTATTTCACCACATTTAATAGCCACCAGGATATGCAAAAACATGTAATGTGTTTCCCCACAGGAATGTAAACGGTTCATTTAAGGTCATCCAATGTAGGATTTGAGAATTTCTCCAGCATGTTGATGCAAAGTGAAATAATGTGTCTTGTGCATTGAATTTTGAATCAAGAGGTTGTTTTGCTGTATATACTGTGTGTGCAAATGTCAAAATGTCAGAATTTCTGAATGTTATTAAAGGGGCTCTGTCTCTCAGACACATAAATTTAAGTATGATGTTGTGAATGGTTGTGATATAAAATACTAATACTAAAAAATACTAATTTACAAGAGACGGATGAGCAGTAGAATTCTGCGCTCTTGAAAGAGGCCAATTGAGCTGAACTCAGACTGTGATAAACTAACCAAACACAAATCCAACAAAGAACAAAAAGGGTGTGTATTATACTAGACACACACACAAATTCACTATAAAAGGGACAGTGAGCACAATTAAATGCAAGTTAAATCATCACAATTCCCCAATGCGCCAAGGAGTTCTTCTGGTGATGAAATACAATAATAAAATAAAATACACATGATGTGAAAGGAAGAATTGCGTCACATTATTTGTGTATATAAAACTGTGAAAACCACAGAAAATTGCTGGTGTGTGAGTCCATGCGGGATGTTGTGTGGCTGCAGGTGCAGCATATCAATGAAAGGTTACAGTGAAACGTCTGCGTGGGTGTCCAGTGATGATGACAGTTATGACACTGATTTTATGTTGGTGCTGACATTTACGGCATCTATTATCAGATCCTGTTCAGTTCGTGGAATATAAAAAGGCAAATGAAACAATCTTCATCCCTACTGTTCTTTTCTTTTTTACTTCCAGGGGATGATGTACCTGGAGGAGAGGAGGCTGGTCCACAGGGACCTGGCGGCCCGCAACGTCCTGGTCAAGTCGCCCAATCACATCAAGATCACCGACTTCGGCCTGGCGCGGCTGCTCGACGCCGACGAGAAGGAGTACAATGCAGACGGGGGCAAGGTTGGTGTAAGTGGAGGCATGTGCATGTTTGTGTGTGTGTGTGTGTGTGTGTGTGTGTGTGTGCGTGTGTGCGTGCGTGCGTGCGTGCGTGTGTGTAGTCTGTACCCGCCTCAGAAAAGGACTGGTTGACATCAGTTGTAAATAATGCAAAGCAAAAAGTAATAAATGGAAAGGTCACCGCTGAAGCAGTAAAGCATTTTTTATGGGTCAGCTGTGTGACATCAGCCCTTTTTTGCATACAAAAGTCTCCTTTCAAAATAAAAACACAGCAAAAATGAACTTTTTAGGTATAAGAAGTAAATATTTGATTTGAGATGATACACACGGATAAAAAATAATAAATCTTGGCAAGAGTTTTGAAAAAAAAAAAATAATAAATCACTCAAGCTTTGGAAAAATTACACATCCTGTACAAATGGGTTGTTGAAAACATCAAAAGCCAAATAAACCCCGAAGTAGTACGTCTATTTTTCTGTACTAATTTGTGTGAAAAGGCTGTAAAACCAAATGAAATTTAGCAGACTGAATTAAAACTCTTATTTTCCTCTCCTGAATTGCTTTTTGAAAGATTACCTCATTAACACACAATGTTGCGCTGTTTCTCAAAGTAGTAACAATTATTTAAAAGTTCACTTAGGCGTTTCAACATAAAAAACCCATAGAGGTAATAACCTGTAGGGTAATAATGGCTATAATGCAAGTAATGTGGAGTTGTTACTGTCTTCATTGCTTCCTTCTTCCCTGACACAGGGTTAGAGGAAAAGGTCTTACCAGTGCAAACAGTCAGCACCTCTCTGTGAACATGTAGATGGGTTTATTTATGTGTGATGCGAACATTATGGGAGACCTTTGTGAGCGCGAGATCTTTCAGCAGATGAAGTTGCAACAAATGAAAATGGAAATGATTGAACATACTGGATTGAGTTTAGAAGGTAAATCAAAACAAATAGATGTCTGTAGTCTCCATGTTTGTGAATGAAAAATACATTTTATTTATAGTCGCTACCACTAAATATATGCTCATCTTTGCAGTCTTTTTAACAGCTAGTGGTGCATTTGGAACATGTGTCTCAGCAATTAGTGAGGTTTAGACACTGACAGCACATGATTAGAGGCGCCTAGGTGTCATCATGTTGTCTTTGCAAGTGTCAGAAAATGTATTTTTTGCTAATTCTGTTGTACCTTTGTTTTCAGAAAGAACTTAACTTTCAATATCTGGCCATTAATTATCATTACTATAAATAATGCATGTTTAAAACAGTGTGTTTTCATAAAAAAGAAAGAAACAAACTCGAAGTTTTTTTGCATATTTATTTTCAGAAACAACTGTAAATGTCCATAACGAAACTTTTTGAGATTGCAGAAATTATGCAGAACTGTTATGCATCTGCTAAAATATGCTTTTTGGTCTTGCACATTCAGTATCCACATTATGGCTTCATATTTTTTGTTATTTCCAGGTTTTATAGCCTGTGAAACATTGAAACATTTCCATTGTAATTGTAATAGTCACATTGCTGCCGTAAAGTGTTATATAGTGTTGGAAAGCTCAGGATCTCAGCTTTCCAATGCCATCTGACCTTTGTGCATACTGCAAATGATTTAGGAGTTCCAGTAATTTGAATGCTGTAAAATGCAAAATACAGCATTGGATAGAGCTGTTGTTAAAGGATTAAGATCAAAGATAAAGATACTTTATTGTCATTATACAGAACGTACAATGAAATTTAGGTGCACTGTCAGGATGCGGACTCTTAAATAGTAATAATAACTATAAAAAATATAATAAAAACAAAATATGCATCACTCACGTATCAGCATCCATTCATTTATTTTCTCATGCATCAACATTCAATCAAGATTGTTATCGTTGACAAACAAAATGATGAAAACTCCAATTGAAAAAAATATTTTCATTAATTAAATTAAAAGAAAAAACAATAACTAACTGAAATGGTATTGTGTGCTTACAAAACTAAATAAAACCTATATATATATAATTCCCTTTGCGTTCGTCTTTGTCAATGTCGGATTAATATAAAATTGATTTATTTTCCTTAAGCAATTTTAGCAACATGCGGCAGAGTCCTGTATGGGATTTATTTGAATACGCTGACAAAAAAGATGAAAGATATGAAAAAAAAAACTACAACTAATACTAAAACTAAGCATTTAGAAAAAAACAAAAACTTGTCAAAGTTACAACCTGCTCTAAAAACTAATTAAAACTAACTGAGTTAGAGGGGAAAAAGTCCAAACTAAATAAAACTCAAGTAGAATGAAAAATCCAAAAGTATTATAACTTTGGTTAAGATGCATAAAAACTATTTTAAAGCTCGCAAAGTAATAACCAAACCAAAGTGTGTCTGTCACTTTAACCTCCATGCATACAGTTGCTGGGATGCTCCACTGTCCAAAAACAAAACCCTGGATTTTGTACATCTACACTTTTCAAAAACATCCTTCACTAACAACTTATGCCGACATGACACGTCTGTGACCTGCAGAAGCATCACATATAAAATATAACGAATGTATGATTGACCACGTCTGTAATTTTATTTCCAATAAATGCATTGATGTTGACCCATTTAGTTGATGTAACACTAGTGTGTTGTCTCGGCAACACCTCCCACAGTTGATTTAAATGTAAAATAACTACGATAAATAATCTGAAAAATGCAGCACAATATGTTATTTTCAAGGCAAGACATTACAGCTACATATTTATTTGCAAGTCTCGGTTAAATTAAGACATTTTGCGGTGTAGTGAGTGACTTTGAGGTCTCTTAATGCTTTCAGAGCTGTGAAATTGTTTTATGTTGTGTGTTTAAGGGTGAACTTTAATTTTCGTGAAATACAATTCCGAGGCACTTCAGACAAACAAATAACGCAGGCACGGTTCCAATCAGTTTGTTTTGTTTAGGGAGCCAGGCCACAGTAATGAGAAGCCCCTTCTCTGTTCCACACTTGAGACTTACTATGCAAATTGTCCCGATCAAGTCCCTTTATTAAATTGGCTTGTTCACCGGTGCATCTATTCAGCTGGTGGCCTGAAGGTAGCCCCTGCATCTCGAAATGGGAGTTAACAGACGTCTCAGGGCTAAAAAAAAAAACAAAACAAAAAAAACAAACACACAAACCGGGCCTATTTGCTGCAAACATGTGAATGATACTCACTTTTACCTTAATAAATGAGAGCGGTTGTCAGCAGATCTCAATGTATGCCATAAAAATGGATACACCATGGGAGATAAATCAACAGAGATGAAAGTGGAGGCACCTCGCTGCATTTCCAACCTAGTGAATTTCATTTCCCTTCTTCCTGCTCATTTCCCCAAAGAACAAGTGTGTGTGTGTGTCAGGAGAGGGGGTTATATTTTAAAACAGCCGGTGCGTGGACAGTACATATATGTGTGTGTGTGTGTGTGTTCACATGCAGAAAGGCCAGGTAATTGCCTTGTTCAATGGCCTCTATAGCTGAAAAATCCCTTCCACAGTCAATATGGAAATCATATAGCACTTAGGATAGGGTGATATGTGCCGTTGTCCTTGTCTGGGATGTCAAAGGGCCCGTTCTTATTACTGTTTCCCACACTGTCTCTTCTAAACCAATAGCCGCGGAGATAATGTGAGACACATGGCCAATACAATCCCATTTAGTATCTTAAAAAGCACCCTCACTATTGATGATGCTTGGGTTAGACTGAGGCTAATCAATCACAGTACTTGAGTCATATTGAGCAAAGTAAACTATGGTTGAAAGCGCTGTCGATTTTCCAATATTTCACAAACGCAAGATTAAAAGATAGGGTGTTAGCTGTGATAGCTGTTGAGCAAAATATAGGAAATGGTCTGTAACTCAGGAGTAAATACTATAAATGTAAAAGTGTAAGTAATAGTACAGATTGCTTTGCTTCCTTCACCTTAAAATCCCTTCCTCCTTGTCTGTCCATCTCTACTCAGATGCCTATCAAATGGATGGCGCTGGAATGCATCCACTACAGGAAATTCACTCATCAGAGTGATGTGTGGAGTTACGGTGAGTCCAGACAAGCAGCGTCTGTTCATGCTGATGTCACTCTGTCTCGACATCGCGGGTGGGAAGAAGCCAATGACCTGAAATCCTTTTTTTTTTTTTTTTCCAATTTGCACTTTCGCCTACTTCTCCCCCGCATTTCCTTATCTTATTTCCTGTTGTGTCTCATTCTGTTCCTCTGCTTTTTTCCCCCCTCCTACCATTGCTCTCAGGAGTGACAATCTGGGAGCTGATGACATTCGGAGGCAAACCGTATGACGGAATCCCCACAAGGGAAATCCCGGACATCCTGGAGAAGGGGGAGCGCCTGCCCCAGCCGCCCATTTGCACCATAGACGTCTACATGGTCATGGTGAAATGTAAGGAAAAACACCCACACAACAGCCCCAGCTAATCCTGTTTGAGGAGCTTTTGCAACAGAACGGTGGATAAAGAAGTATCCAGGTCCTTTACTTCAGTATAGTACAGCTCCACAGCATTATCTGTGTTTTCTGCAGCTTTATACTTCTACACTACATCACAGAGGCACATATCACAGACCTTAAATAAAAGTAAAATCAGTAAATATAGAGTCATTTCAGGAAATATGTGTCCTCATGAAAGCACTGAAAACAATGTAGTACCAATGCCAGGCCTGTATGTGGCGTTGTAATGCTCTAGCACAGGGGTTCCCAACCTTTTCCAACTCGGGGCCCACTCTCCCAAATGTCCGTGGCCCACGTCTGACCCAATAAACAATAGACTACCAGAACAAATAACATTTTTAGACCACTTTGCTATTTTATTGCGAAAAAAATTTAACATTTAGGACTAATTTGAATTAATATGAAAATTGCAGGAAAATCAAAACAGGGCATTTTTTATTATTATTATTTTTAAAATTCAACTTTTAGGCCTAGGACTAATTATGAAATATGCAAGAAGCTGACTTATTCAACAATATGCCTATTACTAATCACTTTTATACTAATCCGAATGTATTCACAAGGAAATCATAACATTGCATTTTTATCCTTTTAACATGAAAACATATGGAAAAAACATCAACATTTAGGTAGAAGTGGAGGAACTTCACTTGTAAATTCAACAATATTACTCTTCACTTTTCTATTACTAATATCAACTTAAATCATAATATGGCATTTTATCATTTTAATGTGAAGAATTCATCGATCTTAATCAAACTTAACATGGAATTTGCAGAAAGCTCACTTGTGTAGGCTAACAATTCAACATTATTACTAATCAATTTTGTACCATCTCAACTTATTCACGGGGAAATTACAACACAACTAGGATTATGCAGGAAACTCACTTGTGTATTCAACAATTACTAATCACTTTACTACTTAATTTGTGTACTAATGTAATAATAATAATAATAATTAATTATTATCATCATCACAGTGCACACAGACACACAACTATGACGTTTAGATTTTTTAGAAAAGCATTTCACGGCCCACCTGTGGGCTGCGGACCATAGGTTGAAAACCACTGCTCTAGCAAAAAACAGAGAAGAAGACGTGGATCATGGCCTAAAGCTTGCCTGGTTCTACCGGGTCTGATCCGATATTTCCTCCTGGTTGCCCCTCTCCACAGTCCATCCAAGACATGTAGTGAATATTGTTAGCTATGGCTGTTTGTTGCTCATTGTAGTCAAAGGGTAGCTGAAGGTTTGGTTCAATATTTCCAGTAAGCTCAGTAGTTGCTGTAGCATTATTCTGTAGTCATTGTTATTGTTGTGGCATCTTTCTTCCAAGGTAAAGGGTTAGAGAGGCGGGGCTATGACATCATTGTCTTAGAAAAATGTGGTCATACAAATGAAAATTCAAATTAATTTTCAAATTAATCTGCTCCCAGAAAGTTGCGGTTTCAGTGACTGAAGACCTACGTGTACGGGGTGCGATTTGTTAAGCGGGATTGGGGGAGGATCAACCCCTCTGGTTTTTTACATCCCTATTTCTGCTCAATGAATTTCATCCATGATAACAAGAGCAGGTGGGTTGTGACAGTTTTCTTCACCTTTATCCTACATCAGCGGCGCTAATGTTCACCTGAACCGAACTGTCAGCGGTGTCAGAATTCATGAATGTCCCGCTGTAAAGGTAGGGGGGTAAATATGATAAATTCATGTGGTCCGGTAGTTGTGGGGAGGGGCCATAGAGCAGTGGAGGGCGTCCAGTGGATACAGGTTAGAAGTTGTGAAAATGTTGTGTAAGAGCTACTGTATAATAAATAGAGAAACACAACCTGGGAGTCGGATGTTGAAAGTATGTCAAGTTTCACTTTCGTTTCAAACCAGCGTTATTCGTGTTGGTTATGGACCGCACCCCCACGCTCCGACAAATGCAGAAACTTTTACATGTAATATTGGGTTGTGAAGACATTAGCAACACATTCTTTAGTTGGTGGTGAAAAAAGTGTCAACTATTTGCTTCTGAGATGCATTGAAGTATAAAGTGACATAAGATGGAAATACTCGAGTACTTCACATTTGGCTCTCCATTACTCCAAAAGAACATTGAATCCCAGCTGTTTTAAATTGCTTTTTTTTTTATTATTATTTTATTTTGAGCTCAGCTGTGTGTCATTATTGAAGGAAATGTTACAGAGCAGCACTACAATACAGAGAATGCTGCTTTCGATCTAAACAGAAGCCCATAATCTGTTTTATTGTTTTCAAATCATGTTTATTCACATCCACAACTGTGCTTGAGGTGTCACCGATGAATTGTAGTTTAATAAAATGCAACGTATTTTTAATATTCATCTGGTAAGGCATTATTGGAGCTCTGCGGCTCTGAAGAGGAGTCGAAAAGTAGAATAACAGAAGTACCACAGAACTGCAGTCAGATTGTTTTTGATGAGTGGCGCCCTGGTGCCTGCCTACATCCTTGTTGGTGTCGTATTCCATCTGGACCACCACCCCCCCAACTGTCCCCCCAGCCCTCGCAGAGCCGTCCAAAAACCTGCCATTCCTCCCATGTCTATTCCATCTACTTTCCACTGGATGAATTCAGTCCCAGCACTAGTGGGCACGGCTGCAGAGAGATCCACCCCCCCATATTTACAGGACACGGTCCAGACATACATGCCGGTCCAGGCTTTGAGCCGTGCCAGCGATGGGCTCTGGTCGAGGCTCCACCTTCATCTGAACTCTCATCAGTGACTTTTCCTGTTGGCGTGAAAATCTCATACAAATGACCACATCAGCCTTCTCCCTGCTGGCACTTCTTCTTTTTTTTTTTTAATTTCCTTTGCTGCCTTTCTTTATATTTAATTATCCTTTTTATACTGCGCAAATATTGTATCAGCACCGCTTATTATTAGTTCTTGAAGCGTTCTGAATTTCAAGTCTTTCCACTCTTCAACTCATTGTTTCCCGGATGAGAACAACAACAGATTGCTTAAAATGCCAAATGTGGTAAAAAAATTAAAAAAAAAAAAAAAAAAGAGAATGATGTGATCCAGCTCGGAGCTTCATGTGAAAACATATTCCCAAGACAGAAAAATGTTAATCCAACAGAAATGTCATAGTATCTAATTTTTTTTTTAGAAAAATACATTTAAAAAAAACCTTCCTGCCGATGACTTTTGACAGCACAGACACAACCATGCAAACCCTGCAGCCATGGAGCCTAATAACAATGCCAAGTGATTCCTCTCCCGCCCAGAGGAGGAAAATACATCATATGTGCTGCGTAGAATCTGTCTGGGCGATATTAATATAAGTGCAGAGGTAAAGGGATTGCCTTAACTAGCAGGAAAATCACCTGAGGGGATCCTGACGTATTCGTAGTCCCCAAGTTGCATGACACTGCAGCACCATGACAGCTCACCATGACTGTAGCGACAAGACCCTTAAACATCAGAGAACGCACAGCACATGTAACAAGCCGGCACGTGTCCAGGAACCAGACGGAGCCGGAAGAGGTCGGACTCGGGTCACTGTGGGGTCACCATCAAAAAGCCACGAGTAAGCTCTGCGATCGTCCACATTAATTCTAATTACATGTTGACTGAGAGCCGTTGTATGCGATTTGGTGTGCGTCACACAGCGCGCCCCGCCGCCTCATCGAAGCCTCAATATAGATGAAATAAAGCTTGATTGCCGGAGTAATTGCATCTCATTTAGTTAATGTGTCTGCGATGTGTCTGTGTGGAACACCAATAGCAGAAATGGTTGAACGGGGCACAGACGTACAGCTCAAGATGGCAAAACATATTCTACAGTACAAGCTCAAACCACTTCATCTAAACTACTGTCTCAAAGGGTTATTTTGGATTATTTGAAGTGCTTATCCATAGTCAGGTAGTTTTATACATTCATGAACCATAATTATGTTGTAAACTCATTTAACTTACTGTGATGCTAAATAAATTTAAAGTGGATTATCTTATTATTATGTGGCATTTTGCTGGTATATCCTATTAAAGGCAGGGGCGGATCTGGGGGGGGGGGTGCAGGGGTT
>JAPSES010000124.1:8427554-8446312 GCA_029822895.1 Maxillicosta whitleyi | reverse complement strand
CAGTGTCCTCTGAGCCCAGTTCTGGTCCAGTTTTGGTCAAAACGCAGACACATTCCTCTGGTCTTTCTTTTTCTACACATAAACATCACCATTGGCCAGATGCAGTCATCACATACCAGTCCAGTTACATTTTATTTATCAAGAATACACATTGTCACAATAATTTAATGAAAAGAGGGTTCAGGGTCAACAATGTATTTATTTTCAGGATATTGCGTTTTTTATTTGATTTGAAGTTAAAGTGGTTTATTAGACAGAAATCTGACTCAAAGGCCTACTTTCTACTTCATATCATTTTCTTCTTCACTTGTAGCAGTTGAAGGAGAGTTAGTTTTAGAAGAATCAGAATACTTTATTAAATCTATTGAGTGTTACAGTTCAAGTATAATAAAAAAAAAAAAATAACAGGAAAAAAAGAAATAACACAAGATTAGAGCAGCAATTTATATAACATGTACTAGGCAATATATTACTATTATGATAATTAACCCTTAGAGGTCTTGGCTTAGGTAGCCAAAATATGGTGATGCATGGGTTCAATGACCGTGTGTTGTACTTTCTGCCCCCCCCTCCCCCATTTAAACATTCTTACAGGATATGTCACTAAGTCCCATCCATGTCTTGTGCTCTGGACACCTGGTATTTACAGAGAATAGTCTAATATTATATTTTTCTAACATTTACTACCCATGTTTGGTATCTTTTTTTTGTTTGTTTGCTTCATCTAACTTATTTGCTGATTATTTTTTTCACTTTAACCTACTATATCAACATAAAAGGCCAAAAAACACACACAAAAAAAAAAATAAAATCTAGTTTGATTGATTAAATTGATATAATTTATTGCAAAAAATAATACAAAGATGCTTAACGAGCCTTTTTTACAGACTTTAAAAGTGAAAATTGGTTCCAAATATTAGGTATATGAAATTAAAATTGTACTAAATTAAAACTACATGAATATTTGACATAAAAGCATATCTTTACATAGGTGTTTTCTCACCCCTCTGGTCCTCCCAGTTTCTGCATCTTGTTCGGGTGGGGCCATTCTCACCCAGTTTTTTCCTTTTTGAAAACAGACCAAAAAAATTAAATAGATATGTTAAGAAATATAACGCCCGCCCCACCTCATGTTCATAGTTTGCTCCGGATTCAAAATGTCATATCTCCAGTTTTTATTCTCTATCATCATCAAATAAAAAGTGTGAGAGTGTCTCAGGTCTACACTTTTAAATACTATTGACTTCTGACGCCACATGTTGAAAATGTCATGTGATTCAGTCACAGGACCGTGACTCCCTAAGGGTTAAAGAAATATCTAAATGTGTAATTCCAATTATGAGTTTTAAGTACCAGTACTGTTATTTATGTTCAGAAGGTGTGTACTTTGGCCATCTCTGGTTTCAAGTAAATAAAATAATGTTGTGTATATTCAGGGGGATGACCGCATGAAGCTGCCCAGCCCCAACGACAGCAAGTTCTTCCAGAGTCTTCTGGACGAGGAAGACCTGGACGACCTCATGGACGCTGAGGAGTACCTGGTGCCTCGCGGTTTCAACATGCCTCCTCCGTCGTACGCCACCAGGCCACGCGTCGACTCAAACAGAGTAAGAATACGACTAGTAATAAAGCAAATATACTTCTATTGTAGATTTAAAACCACGAGTACTTTACAAAACACAGGCAAAGAAAACAAGGTTTAAAAAAAAAAAAAACAATATATCATATATTTTTGGCTCAGAAAATATGACAGTGATGATTAAAACTATTAAATGTGTAATAATGTTATTTATTTCAATGCTTAGTGATCTGATGGGTGTAAAAGCCAGGTGGAGCTCCTAAGGTTCCTTTGCATTTTATCCATCCTCATACACACGTACACAGTGTTTAGCATTAGCATTAGCATATTAATAGCAGCATTGAAGGAGCTCGATGAACAACTCTAGACCTTTGTACCATGGTCAGGGGCACTGACAGGAGCCTGAACCTTCGAGCAGAGTGACAGAAGCACTAACCACTACATCACCACGCCACCCAAGAGAAGTCCTACTGGAAAACGGTGATTGATTCGCCATCAACACTTATCTAAATCTGGGAAATAGACTGAGATAAAGACGTTGTTTCTAATACAAGCAGAAAAAAAAAGGATCCTAACTAAAAATGTAATTCATTAAAGTAATAAAACCTGAATAATATTTGCTGTCATTACAATAAAAAAAACAAATGCATCAACTAAAAGAAAAAGAAGTGCAATTTGATAATATTAAAGATGCCCTATGGATAAAAAAAAAAAATGCAGAGTTCAAATCTTTCTGCAGTTTGTTCCAAGTTGCTCTGGGCGTAAGTTTCCATTATGGAAAAAAAAAAACCTGCCCGACTCACTGTCCTTTATAAACGCTCAAGGTGGTTAAGAACTTCCAATACACTGATGATTTTCCTCTGCTAATGGCCCAGCTCCATCATTTCCATCCCAGCGTGCGTGGCTTAAACCTGGGCTCTTTATGCACCAGCTCCCCAGGCCCCAGGTTTCATTACTCAGGGCTCCGTAGGCAAATAGCAGACACTCTCACTTAAAATGCTGGAGCCGTTTACTAATAGACAATGATTGCAGGCTCAGGCTGTTGTGCTCGGCAGCATGCACCACGTGCTGTTCGTCCACGACTCTGCATCTTATGCACTTTTAGCCTCCGTGACCTACCGTATTGCCGGTGGCTCTTTATTCCCCCAACAAACGCACACTTACTGTGAAAACATACCCGCAATTCATCCACGGTCCTGCCTGTTCAAGGTCAGCACCTCTATCTGGAATTCAAACACTTTTGATTATGCAGTCACAAGCTTCTTACATGGCCAGAACTCATTGTTAAAATCCATCGGCTGACTGACTTTGCCACGGGAAGTTAGTTATTCAGGTTGTGCCTCTGCAGACGCGGTCTGTTACAGACGGTTATCTAATCTGGGCTGATTTGCTCTCATGCTCATACTTGAAAAGAGGAGCGGGTAATGACTGGCTTTGAAGAAGGGATGAACGGAAAAGTTTAGAGGAGGGGGAAGCTGATTGCAACCGAGGGAAGAAAGTAGGAGTAGGTGGAAAGATATAACCCCAGGACGCTTCCCTTTTTTTGTTGTCTTTTGTTGCTCTGTTTCCTGTAATTGCTGCAGTAGCGCTTGCACTTGGCAAAAGTGCAGAAGAGTAGGCCTGGGTTAAATAGCCTACGGCAAGCCAGCACAGCACCACAAGAAGCCCTTTGCTTCACATGTCATGTTTTGTATTTCCTCGTGGGGTTTTCGGCTCTGTGTTGAGGTTCAGGTGCTTGAATCGTAGCGGTGACTTGCTGCCCCTCACTGTCCCTGAAGGCTGATGACTACACCGGCAGAACTTTGTTGGAGAATTTTACCTTCAACAGACAGATGCATGGGTTAAAAGTCTCACTGCCTTTGCTGCAGGTAGCATTCAACTGACTCACACATTATTATTTTTGGCATCCAAACCAAGAATGTTTGTTGTGTTTCAATTGAACTGTGAAGCTCTTCAGTATGGTGATAAAAATGTATTTCTACTTCCTCTGTCAGTGAATTGTTGCACAGTAAACAAGCTGTACAAGCTGTAATATGTAGCATTTCAACAGCTAGGCAAGGCCTGCCTCATGTACTTCCATTAAATCGAATCAAGTCATTCCAGACAGCCAAATTCTGAGAAGTGTGTACTTTTGTTCATTGTAATGGTCTGTTTTTTTTGGTCACTGCAGTGGGGTCAGCTCCCCTTTGCACAGAAACAAGGTAAAGACCAGATAATGCCTAAGAGGCTGCCGTAAATCACATAGAATCATTGATTGAGAGTCATTGATGTATACCTTATAACAGTAGAATTCTTAACACAGTAATCCAATAGAGAAATGATTTGCTGATGTACCGCAATATCGCTCACATCAATGTTTTAGTTCACAGCTAATGGATCTGGTGACCAGTGGCTCTTAACTATTATACTTAATCCGTAGGCAAAACCAAATGATCTCTAATCATGATGAAAAATGGGGCTACTTCCTGCCATTTTCTTCTTTTGTAAAAATGCCTTCTCAAACACAAGATTATTTTCACTGCATTTTTCTTTAATTACCAAATAATATTTGACTGTTGAGGCTTCTGCAGCAAATATTTCCTCAAAATACTCTAGTCTCTTTCTTAAAATAGCTTCAACATTTCTTAAATTTTATTTAAAATTCTGAAAGGACTGATTACCTCATAGCTCACACCTATATTCATTTATATATATATATATACATAATTATTTATTTTAGTAAAGTGAACTTCCCTTCACATCCTTACATTACTTTGCTCATGACAGGAAGTAGCTACGTTTTCACAGAACAAATTGAGTCTAAAGTATTGATCTGTCAGTGACTTGGCTCTGACAAGTCATCAACCAGTTCTTTACCATTACATCACACTTACCAATGGATAAGTCAACTCTTGTAAACTTCACATAACATCATTTTAAAGTGAAATGCTGTCACTTGAATATATGTAACTAATCATAATGAATATTTCACATGATCTTTTCAAATGCTTTATTCTTCTCCTGTTGACGTCTGATTAAAGGAGTCCTCATTGCAGAATTTAGTCTTTAACCTTGGTTCGCATTGCATTTTCTCTATCCCAGAATCAGTTCGGGTATCGAGATGGTGGGCCGAACTCCGCAGAGGGCTCTGTAGCGGGCGCCCAAGCTTGCATAAACCAAGAAGCCTCAGGAGGCCAAGGTCCGGCCCCGGACGACCAGCGCTGCAACGGGAGTCTGCATAAGAAAAGCCTGAGCCAAGCAGTCGGCGAGGACAGCGGGGGCCAGAGGTACAGCGCTGACCCCACCATCTTTCTGGGCGAAAGGACATCCAGAGGGGACACGGATGAGGATGGATACATGACACCCATGAAGGACAAGAACTCCTCAGGTATTCCAGCTCAAATAAAAAACACAGTAAGGGGTAGTAAATGAAATTACGTAGCCTCAGAAATGAGTTGGCAGTGGCCCTGAGAATCAAGTTAGGCAGATTTTTCAACAAACAGAGGTAGAATAGAGCCCTGCAGGGGATTCTGTGGTGATGATGCATGATATTGTGACGGGCATATTGGAAGGAAATGCTAATATATAACTTTAAACATACATATTAACTTTGTCTCTTAATGGAGCTTTAACTCTTAAGGGACAGTTCATATCTTTTCCTTCCATTATAATAGACATGTACAAAAAAAAAAAATAATAATAATAGACATGTACAGCAGAAGTACATGGATAAGATTGTATCTGACAGGGAACAACTTGTAGGTTCTGTGTTTTGCATATAGCTAAAACACAACCTCAATTACATCAGTTCAAACATAACTCAAATGTAACCTTAACCCATAAACTAGTGACTTGGTGGGTGTCAGAGAGGTTTTAAACAAAAACATTTCTTTCTAAGAAAACAGAATGAAACAGCACAGTCTTCAGGAACTACGCAGTTACATAATTTACATGTACGTCCTGTGTCTGCAGCACCTGTTCTGTTCTGTCATCTCTATACTCATTCACAGAGTAAATACACTCCTTTGTAGTATATTTTGCCTGTTCATTTCATTTCGCTCCATTGATTAAAATTCCTCCTGAGTTTCCGTTGACAGCGGTGTATGTCAGCTACTACAGAGTCATGTTTTGCCTTTGATCATAATTCACTCCATCAGCCCTGCTTTCACACTAGCGTCTTTGATTTTTGAGTAGCTCGAAATATAACAAAGCCTGCAGCAAAATGCATCTGATGCAATGTCAAGGAGCGGAAGAGTGGGCAAAATCAATAGGTTTCGCACCCCACTATTATAGCACTTGGAAGCAGTGAAGAGGGGTCATTTGCTGGCATTTTCACCCCCGGCAGATGGAGCTTCCAGTTCCAAAGAACTGCTGGCAAGTCGCCAGTCTGGTCCTGAGTGGCTGCCATTATCGCTATTATCATCTCGTTCTCCATCTTCTCTTCTCATTAGCGAGTGATCTCTTTCTTATACTTTTTCAATTTCCATCTCTTTTGTTTTCTCTCTGAGATTCTGTGAATCTGTTGTTTGTCTTACTCTCTCATCACACTTTTCTCTTGTTCTCCAACTTTCCACCCTCCCTCCTCCCTTTTCTGATTTCTGCTGTAGAATACCTGAATCCAATTGAGGAGAACCCGTTTGTCTCACGGCGTAAAAATGGTGAGATCCATGCCTTGGACAACCCAGGCTATCACAGCACACCCAACAGCCAGCCCAAAGGAGAGGACGAGTACATCAACGAACCCCTCTACCTCAACACCTTCCACAGTCCTGCAGACCTGGGCCTGGAAGCTCTGAGGAGAAATGGCCTGCCGCTTCCCACTCAGCCACCAGCTTCCATCTCGGCCACAACCTCAGCCTCCCACCTTCCTCTGACCATCCAGACAAGCCTGCCCCACTACCCCCTCCCCACAGTCCAGCCCTCTCCGTCTGGCGTGCCCTGCCACCACGGCCCACCGACCCACATCCTCCACGCCCATCACACCATCAAACCTGTCGGACAGCCTGGCAATCCAGGTGGTGGGTCCATTGGTCAGAGCCAAACAGGGACTACTGCCCAAGTCCAGGTGTGTCAGTCGGGCTCCTTGTCCACTTCAGTCCCCATCGGGCATGGCAGTCTGCCAGCGTACCAGAGCCTCACCACCACGCACCCAGCGAGCATGCTCAAGCACGGAGGACAGACGTCTGGTAAAGCCAGTGGTAAGAAGCTGAAGGTGACCTTTGACAATCCAGAATACTGGCAGCACAGCTTGCCTCCCAAGTCGACTAACCAGGTGGTCCCTGATGGCGCCCAGGGGGGCTCCACTAATGCCAAGCTCTTCTATAAGCAGAACGGACACATACGGCCGGCGGTCGCTGAAAACCCTGAATATATGTCAGAGTTTTCCCTGAAATCAGGCACCGTCCTGCCACCTCCACCTTACCGACAGCGGAACACTGTGGTCTAGATTGGTTCCATTTCCTGAGTGTGACTCTAGCCTCCAGCAGCCCCTAACATCCTCTCCGGTTCCACTGTTCTCACACAGAGGGGAGCGGCAACAACCAGTGCTGCCCCCAACCCCCCTTCCCCCATACACACACACACAAAAAAAACAGAACCTTGTTTTTCCAAATATCGTGCCATCTGCTGTAGACTGTAGCGACATCAGAGGAAGAGGCGAACCACACAGACCAGACTCAAGCACCTTCACCATATTCAATCCAGTCCATTTCTGTTCTGTAGATAGAGACTGAGCTCCAAGTCACTGAAAATGTGAAGGTTAGTTTTGGGCGTGACCGTCCCGCAGCAGTGGACGTATGGTGTTGTCATGACGAGGGACCTGAACTCACTGCCAACCACTGCGGTGTCAAATTCATAAGAGGAACAAGAACTTTGACTTCATATTTCCCGGTCTAATGTCTGCTTAAATAATACAGCAGCAGACAGAACAAATGGTTTTGAGAATGCCCTGGTAGGATGTGGCAAAAGTGCAAAAACGACCGGAAAAAAAAATACTGAAAGTTGATTTTCAGTGAGACAAAAGACGGAGCACTGAAAGCTGATCAATCATATCCAATCTTTTTGCCTATAGGATTATACTCTGTGTTGTCAAATTTTCCATTGAATATGTGAAACTCATCTCATCTTTCTACTGTAACTGTGATACTGTGATGGCCAAAACTACAGTGTTCTCTTCTTTTGCATTTGTAGTTCAACCATAGACTTTCAAACTTTACCCGAAAACCTGCGGGGCAGCCGCTGCGACGTCTTTGCCAGACTGCTGTGGAAAAGCTGATCACAAGCAGCATTTCCCCCCGCCAAAGGCTTAAAGGGACAAACAAAAAAAAAACCCACACTGTAAACATTTTTACAAACAGTGTTAAAACGGTTGATTTGTATACACTGGTTTTCCCATTCAGCTCATGAAGCTAGCTTAGATGAATTAAGGTCGAGAATGGGTGATAACGGTGAGTAAGACCGTCCGTGAAGCAGCTGTACTAAAAATGGTGATTGTAGAAACAGGGACAGCAGAAGAGTGAGAGAAGAATCTACAGAGCGGGGGGGGGGGGAGTGTAAAAGTTCATACAAGCTGCCTAATGAAGACCTCAAGGAATGAACAAGACAGCACCAGCAGAGCACAGTAAAAACATTAGTGTGGAAGTGTGTGCGCGTGTCGGTTTATGTTATTGTGTTCACATATTAGCGAATATTGGCTCCACTGGGATGTCTCTGGGAAAGGTAGTACTCAGTGAAGACAGGGTTACCAGCGAAATAAACCCTTCTCTAACCTTCTGCTGCTAGCTAACAGTAGACACAACATTAGCCTGACCTCAAACAAGGCTGTCAGCACATGAGACGTGACATGATATCACAAAAACGGGCAGCACTTTACATTACAGCTCGGTGATAACATCTTATTAATAGAGTATTAATGATTAAATACTAAGTGAAAATCAATTAACAGCAATTAACGGGTAGATTTGCATACCGTTCCACTGTAATTTATGCAACAGGGTGATCAGGGGCAAAAACAATAATGGAAAAACAATGAAATCTTAGTGTATTAGTGCGATTATTCTATTAAACACCATAGTATGATGCATGATTTGAGGTAATAGTATGATGAATTTCCAATTTTACAAGATGCTACCCTTGGAAACACCTTAAGAAATTGCTCAAATGGGAAATTACCATATTATGCTGAAATACATTCTCTTTTGCCTCAAGGTAACACTGGACAAATTAAACATGTGAGTTGCAATAAAGTTGCAATAAAGTTTATTTTTTTGACCTTGGCTGAAGGCTACAAAATGCTAAACTACCTATTTCTGTTTAATCTCATGCTAATCTTAGACGAAATGGAACATCAAAAGTCATGACCGCATTACTGTATCTATAATGTAAAGTGCTGCAACTGAAAAACAGTACATTTTTAACGCGGAGAATCAGAAACTTTCCAACAGCAACAACGCTCAGCAACTCTCTCGAGAGCTTTGCACATTTGTGGACGACTCTTGTTTATTTTAGATAGGTCATACACTTTCCAAGTAAGATTTTGTGATATATTTTTTTTTTGTTATTGTGCCAAAAGGCTCAGCCTAGAGAACAGATAATATTCGGATCCTTTGCTTTGTTATCATTCATCCAGCGTCGGCACAAAATATTCATGTCATCCTCAGATACTTAGAATTCTGCAGGAGATTTAAGCAGGAAATGGATGCTTATTATTCTTCCCACCACACCTCTGTTCTTGTAGACTTTCTTCTATAATTTGTTCTTGGATTTGTCATTGGTATGACTACACAAAGGGAAGTAATGACTAATATAGGCTAGTCATAGTTTGAAATACACACTATTTGGACCAACAATTCCATCTGTACACGTCAGCTTTTTTGGTTGTTTGTAATAATTGCCACAACTATTTATTTTTTTAAGCAGATTTAACCACTGTTTCTTACAACCACTATTCCCCTTTTGGCTCCATAGTCGGCTAGAGACTATATGTATATGTTCCCTTCTGCTACTTTTCCTTGCTAAGTCTGTTTTTGCCAGTGCTGGCTGCATTTGAAGTGTCATATACCCTTATATGTGTCTATTTATAAGCCTATATTTATTGGCAGTCGACTGTGCTGCAGCTAAAAATGTACATTGAACTGTACAGTAAAAAGCTGCTGAAACAAACTTAGGTTAAACTTCGTCTTCTACCTTGACCTGTAACATATTATCATCATTAAACTCTTTTTTTTTTTTTTTTATCGCCGTCCTGTAAGATTGGACGCACACCGAGTATATTTTTGATCTATCGAGACTTTCAAGCCCCAGTGAAAGTATCCCAGTGGCGTTTTACTTTCGAGGTCTCCGATCGAACACTGATTGCCCCTTCGCACTCAAGGGAACTGTAACTATTACTACTGACGCCTCTGTAGGAAAACTGCCAGTCAATGCTGCTAAAAGCACTGGTGTTAACAGCCATTCTTGCTTCTTGCCAAGCCATACAGAACATCTGTGGGTGAGAAAACACCTCAAAGCTCGCCAAACTTAAACGATCCACATAGAAACCTTGTTACTTGGGTTTGCCTTCGAGGTTCCCTCGCAACACGTGACTAGAATCGCATTTTAATTCAGTAAATGTGGACGAGATCTTGTTATTTCTGAACCTTTTAGTAAGTTTTCCACAATAACACTAACTTCCCTTTGTCATTCTTTCAACATCTTTTCATCATTCTGTTCCAGCAGAGCCATGCCCGAGCTGTTGTTGTGTATTTACTTGGTGTATTTTAGTGAAGCGTGTGCGAACGTGTACGTCGGCGCGTATGCCCATGCAGAGCTGTATATGTTTGTTCTCCCCACGGAGCACTTTGATCAAACTCGCGGGTAGAAAGAAAGGATTTCCTCCATGCTTTCCTGAAATATTCAACTTGTTTATCGGATCGTTTACCACTTCAGAAAGCAGAAGTCAGAGGAAGGTACGCCGGCCTGGATTCAATGAAGAAAACACAGTTTAGGTGGTTCCGACCAGCTTCAAGAACCTTATGGATTTTGTTTTCTTCAAACAAGTATTTCTATTGCCGCTTTGATGATATCATGATTATTTGATGAAGGGGTATTTTGTAGTCCCTTTCGGAGCTCTAATGAAATGGAGACAGCATTTAATATAAATATGAAATATTTATAGCGGGCATGTTTATACTGAGTGATGGAAGTGACTGCCAAATTTGGGTTTCCAAGAAAGGACAGCGGTTAAAGAGAAAAAAAAGAAAATAGAAAATCACGTCTTGTTTCCGCCTGTGTTGTTTTCTCCAAATCGTCCTGTAAGCCCCGGCAAGATAGAGATTGAAACACTGATGAGACGGCGGGCTTCACATGTTCCTGAGTGTCCTTCACGTCTCCCACAGGAGGTTTATATACGACTAAACTGCAATCCCATGTAATGCTTTTGTGTCACTGCAAAATATAAATATTGTTGTTTTTTTTTTGTTTTGTTTTGTTTTTTTTTTGTCATACAGAACATAACAAACAACAGATAATAGTCGCAGTCTAATAGTGATGGTACTTTTGGTTGCAGTTATGCAATAGCAATCAAGTTACCTAATTAATTCAATTTTAGAGCAGCACTTTATATCACATTTCACAGAACTACGGGAAAAAAACCCACATTAATTGTTAATTAACTGTAAAAGAAACTGATCCATTTGTCCCATCTTATTATGTAAAGTTCAGCGTGCAGCCTCATGCTCGTGCAATGTTAATTTATTTCTATTTTGGGAATTTCTTCAACAAGTAAATGTTCTTTTATATCACTGAGGCTTTGCTACGTCTCAGGTACAGTCACTGTCCTGTCCTATGTTAGCATTTAAAAGCCATTCAGACCCATTGAGAGCATTCGGAACAAATGAAAATAGGTGGTAGAGTAGTTTTTCTTAAAGTTGAATAGGGGTTATTGTGATTTTGATGTTTCCTAAATAGACTTCAGAGGTGTTGGTAGGGATTAAACACTGGACATGAGCTCACAAACAAAAGCATCCGATGATATACAGTGTTTAAAACCCACTAATTCGATCAATAGATGTAAATAATTGGTGTAAAATGCAGTTTGTCATCTTCTCATGGTCATCAGATATGACCCATTTGGACATTCAGAGGCTCCGTAGTTACCATGGAAACAGTCATCTTCTACAGTATGGATTCACCAGTAAAATCCATGACATCAGATGGAGACACTTGTTTTTATGCTCCGTTATTGATATTTTAGCTGAAAACATAATTTATTCTTCAATTTTCTCGTTTTCATATAATAATCCTCAACTTAATCTGAGCTTTCACAGGCATCTACATGATGAATACATTAAATATAAGAAGATAACTGCTTAAATACAAAGGATAATACTATAATAAATGGTGATAAATCACAAAATAGAGAAAAAAATTCCTTTGGGAATTGTCACAAAAGGTTCATAGGTTAATATGGACATACGTTTGCGTTCAACTTTGTCTGTTTTGAGTTTATTCACAAACCAACCTAACCTCTTTTGAATTTTGATCCGACTGAAACAGAAACTGTGCCTTGTACATGTTTCTTACAGTTTCTGGTTCACACCTTTACAACAATTACAGGAAGTTGCACAAGACTATCATCACTAATAAACACAGGAATAAGAAACAGAAGAAGTTAAAAACGAGCTAAGGTAATGAGTGAAGAACCCATCAGCATCAGAACTAGTGTTAAACACAGGAAAGAGCAGCTCGTATAGACGCTGTCTGTCGTGTCCGCTCACGAAACTAAAGTGTCAAAAATGGACGTGAACATTCAGTTCAATCTTTTAAGTGTGAAAACAACCCATAATTTGGGGATGAACTGTGATTTTTATTTTTTTTTATTTTTTTTTTGATAACTAAATAATTAGTCATATACAGAACAAATATATGACCTTTGTGTAGTTCTGAAAAATCCCACATAGAAGTAGATTGGAACTGCATTTGCATTATACATTATATACATACATAGTTACATTAACAGTAGAATTTACACTAACATTAGCTTAGCAAGAGAAAAAAAACATGTCTGTCTGCAGTCAGTATTAATCGTGTTCACAGTATTTTCTCAGCCTAATGTGCTCCACAACTACCTAATTTCAGGGTAAAATCTGTCATTAATATCTTTATTTGTGAACCACTGTGTAAACTAGTAAGTTAGCAACATTACTACATTACCTTGGAGCATACGTTGTATTACATTTATATTTTGACTTTAGCTCTTAGATGCATAATCTGTGCACTTTTGGATTATTGCTCACTGACTTTTGTCTTTTTCCTTGAGAGACAAAATGTTTATATGTGATCCAGATGTGGAGTATTTTTCACAAACAAAGCATTATTTTTCCAAACAAACCTGTTTTTTTTCCACATGATTTGCTGGTTGTTATTCCATACTGTGAGGGTCAATAATATGCACAGTATTGCCTCATTTATAGAAGTTAAAGCAGCATGGCACGCTTTACATAACTGGAAAATATAGAATAAAAATGCAGTTTAGTCGTATATATAGACATAATCTGGGCTGACTTCAAAATACCTGCTTTTTTTTTTTTGTTTGTTTGTTTATGTTTTAATGTTAATGTCCGTAAATCCATGTCATAGTTACCTTCTGAAATGTTAATGCTTTCTCTTTATATAATGAATATCCTGTTTGGGGTCTATTTTGCCTCCGTGTCGGGCTGTGTTACCTGCTGCTATACGTCTCAGCTCCAAACACTCTTGTGTTACTGGTGTTTCAGACTACATTTTTTTTAGGTGTTCTTTTTTTTTTCTATCTCGCTTGTTTATTTATTTTTTTATGTTTTTTTTTTTTTTTTTTACTGTTTTCTCCAAGCCACGGTGCAGAGGCATGTAGCCATGTTGTACTGAAGTGAATCTTTGAATATTTCATTACCATTTAGGCTGCGATAGTCTAATGTACAGTACAATATCATCCTGCATGGTACCTAAAGTGAGTGTTTTACTACCCGCCACCTTTGTATGATGATATTATATTCAGATTTCCATCCAGAGCGTGGGGAGTGTGACGGGAAATAACCCTGATATTTTTACTGAATTCAGTAGCACAAACTGGGAATCCTTATTTCTGATCTTGGGATTTTTTTTTTTTTTTTTGTGTGTGTGTAATACCCTATATAGTCATTTTAATATCGACATTTATTTTATTCATAAGACCGAGGATGGTTTTCTTTAAATAGACTTGAATCTTTTCCATTTTTCCCACTTACCGTTTGTTTCTCTACGTTATCTAACATGCACGCCATCCTTTTTAGTTGCCCACATCTTAATTGCACAAATCATCCATTTTTTTTTTTTTTTTTGTCGGTAGCTAAGTGTTTAACTTATCAGCGCAGTATAACTGTACAGAATCTTTGGGGATTCCTCCAAAATTTATCTAACACACTTCAACAACAAATGTGAATAGTATTTTTATAAAAAGCACTGAAACGGCCAACGTGGTGAATTTGTAAATAGGGATGCAATGCTTTGAATTTCTATGGTCTTCTCTCCGACTGCTGTTTTCATCCGCTTATAACGACTGTACAAATCGAGCCGTACATATTTGCTTTATGTAAGTGTACCTTTGACTAATGGGGGTGGGGGGTAGGGGGGTTGGGTTTTAAAAGTGCTTGTTGACCCTTGTGGCCCCTTTTCCCGGAGCTTTGTGGCTGTTCCTCATGTAACGTTTCAGTTTAGTAAAAGTGACGGTGGTGGGTGGAAGGTTGGGAAATCCAACTGGTGCAGCATCTCTACCAGATTTCATTTGTCACCCAGTAATTATAACCCCCACCCCCCACCCTAAAACTAGCAAATTCCTCTGATTCTACATAAAACTCAACCAAGTGCTGCCAACGAACCTCGCTAAAACTGTTGTTTTGGATTTCAATGTTAACCCCGTCTGCCCTGTTTCTACTGGAAATACTATTACTGAGCCAAGTCCTCCTCTGTCCTTTAAAGGCAGCCTTCACAAACACAAACCTTTTCTCATTTATTCCCCTGTTAGTTTTGCATGCTTTTACCCCCCACCTGTAGAGGAGACGTCGCTGAAGGAAGGCAGCGCCAATAACTCCTCCATTAGCTTTCCCATGTCCCTTTATCCAAGTCGCCCACTGCTGACTATCTCTGAGTTCTTTGAAAACCACACCCAAAGCTTTATATCATAGAAATACCGTTCCTCATGTTTGTTACATGAATCTGTCAAAAGTATATTTTTAATTTAATATAAATAAAGATTGATTCAGTATAAACCGCTGTGGTTTTGGTGATCATTCTGTGCTGGTCCTGTGTGTGTGTGTGTGTGTGTGTGTGTGTGTGTGTGTGTGTGTGTGTGTGTGTGTCTGTGTGTGTGTGTGTGTGTCTGTGTGTGTGTGTGTAATCACAGCAATGAAAGTAAAAGATGAGTGGTCGAGTTTGAGCAGATGAAAACAAAACGCAAGAAGTGGAATGTTCTGGATATTCTTTAAAAGCATAAATAAAATATTATGGGGGGAAAACATTCTCAGGAGAATTTGGTTTTGGTAGCTGCATATAAAAATACCTCTGTGGCGCTTTCATCGAGTGTCCCTTAAAACAGTGTACCTAGAAAGTAAAGTGTATATAGTCCTAGAAGTAGTCCTCAGATCTGCTGCTGGAGTAAAAGAGTCAAACATGAGATTTTTTTTTTATTATTTAAATGTTAAATCAAACTGTTTTATGGTTGATTGATGTGAAACCATAGACACAAAATACAATAGAACGTCTTCTTAAGTGGTTTTTTTTGGCATCATTGACTCATTAGCTGCTGTTTGAGTCTCCTTATGTCTGGTTCTTCTTTATTAGCAGACAGACGCTGCCTCACATGGACTTACTCATTCAAAGTGAAGACCGCTTCACTCCTTCCACTCTCGTTTTGGAAAACCGGGTCTTCTTTGTCCACGGAAATTAGTAATCTTAATTAGTATCTGCACTTTTTATGGAACCATTAACAAAACTTTACTTTCGCACAAACCCTGCATCGTTTCAATCCTAAATGCTTAAAAAGGACCATATTGTAGTTTCTTCATTGACCCGTAAAGATCCAAACAGCCACTACCAACCATAATCATCATCTGATCTAAAATGATTAATACCTCTTTATCCACTAATTCTATCAATGTATAAATAATTGGTGTAAAATATAGTTTGTCGTCTTTTCATGGTCATCAGATATGACACATTTGGACGTTCAGAGGCTCCACACTGAATGTGGAAACACGTCATTTTCTACAATATTGATTCACCAGTAAAACTCATTGAGTTAAATCAATGGTTAATATCCAGTTAATGATATTTTTTTTACTGAAAAAGTCAACTTTTCTTCAGTTTTTTCCTTGTTTATCTGAGCTTTTATGAACAGCTTCATCAGTAAATTAAATACAGGAAAACGCCTGATTTATATGAATAAAATATCAGAGATAATATTATAAACAAATGGAACTGGCACGCTCTGCGCGCTGACATGTTCCACCATCTTGGAAAACTATACTCGGCAATTTCCGTGAGGTGCTCGATCAAAACAAACGCGTGAAGCTCTGATACACGAATTTAGCGCACTGTCGTCACCAAAAGTTGGTTCAACTGTTGAAAATGATCAGATTGATAATAGTCTTTCTATAGGAATTGATGAGGAATTGAATTTATACACAAAAGAAAAAAATATATCTACATCTCAAAGGTGCAGTTTTTCAGATTATGTTTTTATCTGTGTATATTTACGTGAATATGACGATCATTTTTCCACTATCATCTTCCAGGGAGTTGGCCATGTCACTACAGTAGCCCAGGAGGGACAAACCGAATATAAAAAAGAAACATTGGATATCATTTCCACTTGGATGAGCTGCTATTTCCAACTTCACCAGTAGATGCCACTAGATCCTACACACTGCACCTTTAAGATCTCTGACTGCCCAATAAACAATCAAAACCTAAAGAAGTGACGTTTACATTGGACACAGGCAGCGAAGATGAGTAAAACACAACATACTGATCAGGATTATTGTAATTGGCACCTTTTCTTTTCTTTTACATGAACACATCAGTAATTTATTATCATTGCAGTCGAATAGAGCAGACATCTGTTTGAAACGTGCAGTTCTAAGTAGTGTGAACTGGAAACACACTGGTAAAGTACAAGCATCTCTCATTTGTACTTAATTAATTTCCACCACATCTCACCTCAGCAGGGCAGATCTCCAGTCCTCCGCTGAGACCCCCCCCCACACACACACACACACTCGACACCACCCCGCTGCCCATGAACAGCAGAAAATGAAAGGTTGCTCTAATGCTCCTGCTAACAGCTTTAATAATAAAATTTAACAGATGGCGTTGTTAATTAAGACGAGGAAGCTCTAGAGTTGCAGCCTGCTTATTTTGACCCGACTTCTTAAGATCAACCCCACAGAACTGGAGGCGAGGTTTCTGCAGCGCACCACGCTTTCATGCTCAAAAGGACTTGCAGATGAAGACCAGCTGCATCAAAAGGTCCGCAGTGTTCTCGCTAGCCTCCTCCGAAAGCTCGTCTCAAATAGGCTAATGTGTGGATATAACATTTTGCTCTCAACCCCATCCTACCCCACCACCCCACCCCCTCCTCCTCCTGCCCCGTGCTGTGCTTAATCCGCTGTTTACTCAAGTGTTGGTTATGTAAACTGGCATAGGCAACATCGTTTGCTATGCAGCGCTCCTCCGCTGCTGCTGCACTCCCAGGCTTTCATTTCAATCATAAATAATACAAAACTGTCCAATGGCAGAATATGAGCTTTCTGAAGTAACTGCTATTAATACTAATAAGGCGATGGGGTGCTTAAAGTAAACACTGTTTATGAACAGAAAATCTCCCTCCTTTCTTTTTCTCTTTTCCCCCCCCCCTTCTCTCCTCTCTCTATTAGCTCCCTCAGAGCACTGAAACTCAATTAGTAAGCACATGGAGTTCCACCATAGTAATTTAGAGAGCTGCAGAGTAACACCATTTCAACTATTTCCAGTTGTATATACATATAGCTACATAATCAAAATCTATATTAGGTCTGCCTACTTGTGTCACCCTCAAAAAAATTACGTTTCCCATTAGCTGCATAATGGGGAAAAAAAAACAAAAAAACGACCTACTGTTGCACTCACATAATAGAAAGATTATCTCTAACATTAAACACACTTCCTGACAGCACTTTGCACATTGTCACCCGCACCAGACAGCAAAGGAGGAGAGGTCACTGTTAATTTGGCAACTGCCGCATGACCATTTGTCAAAGTGTTACAAGTCCGCTTTGCAGCGCATGTTGCGGTGAAGTCCGCTATCGCCGGCGTTAAAACGGCCTTCAGCTCCGTCCCAGAGGCCTGTAGCAATTATACTTACAGCTGCCCCGTACACCTGTGACATCGCCCACTGATTACAGGCCGTCACCAGCACAGCGCTGCCGCCGTTTAATTGCAACATGTCACCTTGACGGAGCGTTTTACCCACACACCCCTGCACCAAAGAACACGCAACAACGGCTGCAAATAGCCTCTATAGCTCCAAAACCTTTTAAAAACCACCAACACCAGACCAGTATGTAATTATTTCGGGGTCACGGCGCTGTTCTCTTTGAATCAGCAGTCGTTTTATTTATTTATTTACCTTTATTTAACCAGGCTGGATCTCTTTCAAAGGCGAGCTATCCAAAATAACACGTAGTTACAGTTGACATTAATAAAAAACATTTGCAGACAAAGAAAAGAAAAAAAAAACTTGATTTCAGTTTTCAGTGTTTGTAGACGGAGCTCAGACTGAAGCTTGTTCCAGGCATCAGGAGCTGAAAGATTTCCTTCATAATTCAGACCTTATCTTTGGAACAAACGCCTTCCATGTGTCCAGTGAGAACATCGCCCCAAAAATACTTTAAAAATTACAATATACCAGTGACCAGTTTACTCTAGTGTTGTTGAAAAAATATTCCATTTTTCATCAGATACTGGAAAAGAAACAGGTAAAAGTAGAAGTACTGGTTCAGGCTTTGTCCTCTACAGTAAAAGTGAGTTAGAAGAGGCTTCGTAGAACATGGAGTAGGCACAAAGCATGACAGTACAAAGTAAAGCATTTCATCAAACTAGAAAAACACTCAGAGAGCACAAACCTCCGCCAAGCAGCACAGTTCCCCCACATATTGTGACTGACACCCCA
>JAPSES010000124.1:8392553-8407709 GCA_029822895.1 Maxillicosta whitleyi | reverse complement strand
CAGTACTTACAGTGGGTTGAGTGGGAGCAGTTTGATAGGAACTGGATACAACAGTTTCATGTTCAAGTTGTATGTTTCTTGTTATACATTTGAAAATTGAACAAAAAAGATTAAATTAGATTGAACTTTATGAATCTCTTGGGCAGTACTGGGTTATCTGCAAGGTTAGTTTAAAACTGGTGATAAATTTGGATTTTAATCCCCCCAACTTGTGTAAAACACTGTGAAAACAAAAGTGCTCTAATAGAATCACACCGATAGCCTCAAATATTTGCTAATTTCTACCAGCTTCTGGATGAGCTGGGTGGATTCACCATTCTTTTGTTGCCTTTCAGACACAAGACAAACCCAACACTTATTTTTTCTTTCATTTGAGATGAAATATATGATCATCACAGCAGGAGAGGAAATGAAAAGAAACATTCCGGGAAAAAATTGTATTGTAACGTATTTTTCTATCTTGAACTGGTTTCCGTCTACAATTATACACAGTCTGGTAAATTATACACAGTCCACAAAGTAGCTGAAACTAGTAAAGCGGGTAAACAAACAACTACCCCTGTCTGATAAATGAATGGTCTACAGTACAATTATACACAGCTTTATTATTAATTTCCCTTTTGCAGAAGTAGTCAAAGAAAACAAAAAAACATCTGTGCAGCATCCAAACCCTTTATATTGTGCAGTAATGGACATGTTGACTCAACAATAATGGCCAACCAATGACTCTTCCATTTTTGGACTTGGCATTGGCCTGCTTTCAAACACTTTTGGCAGTGCAGCTGTGTTCCGCTTAACAAGTGGAGAGTGTGTTTGATTTGGACAAAATTTTGTTTTTCAATAAAATTACTAAAATAAATTCTCCCTCCATCCATTCCTTAAAACACTTTGATAGAAAAAAAAAAGGAACAGACTGCAGTTTTTCCTCAAGTCTATTAAGATGGCACTGCTTCACGCCAAGGCTGTGACCTTCACAGACATCCTGCCATCAAGTTCATATTACTTGAGTAGTCTGTGGTCGTATGGCCAACTATGCTGACAGTGGTTACATCTGATTCATAACCTTCACATAGTGCACACATATGTGGATGTCAGAGTTGGAGGCTAAAGAAGAGGCTTTGACAGATGGGCCGCCCGGCATAGCTCTCCCTGGCCGTGAACCAGGAAGTCTCACCCTCAGGGGGGAGTCCCAGGGTGAAACGAGGCGGCTCTGTGGGAGACAGTACAGTTAGTTCATTCAGGGATGTTCCATTAACTTGATTAATGGCCTAATTACCGCCAGTAAACACTCCTTGGAGATAAGAAGCCGGAAGGAGGAAGAAGGTTGGGGCAGGAAAACCCAGCTGGCTCATGGTCAGTCCATTACATTTGTTCTTTTGTTCAAAAAGAGTAGAAACTGGACTGAGACCACTTTTTTTTTAACCTTTCCTTACTCAAGGTGATCTCAGCAATGTTTTCATCGACATATTTTTAATCCAATTTTGAGGTATTGCACTTGAAAAGGGTAATGATAAAATAAAAATAATGAAAAGGGGGGAAAAGTCCTCTTTTTTTCTCAATTTAACAGAGTTGTAATGCTCACTAGAGGTGATTCTTGCCTTTTTGAGAATATGTTAATTTGTTTAATGACAGATGTTTTTGCAGGTTCAGTCTATACAAGTTTGTGTGGACTGAGACTAGAGTTTTCCTCACCTGATTGTGGTTCTTGACCCCTACTCTACTCCATTCTCTTTACTGCAGTAGCACTCTGATAAAATTGGCTCCGAAACCAAGGCTACTGAGAGCCCAGTCTTCTTTGCTTTCAAACATTGTCTGGAAGTTGTTTGGAAGTTGACATTTTACATGTTGCATGTGGGCTGGACTACAGCAGTAGGGTCCTTTTCTAAAGGGCACCTCAGCGGTGGAGGGGCAGAAGCTGCTCTTTTATTTCCCCATCAAGATTTATCATCATGCTTAGTCCACTTGTCTGACCTTCATTCATGACAGTAAAATAACTGATTGAACGTTTACTATACCTTATGCAGGCAGTTTAGCTGTCGGTCAATGACATGTGAGCACATTAGCATTCTTTACCTGCATACAACGTCTTCACGGTCACAGGAAACAAGAGCCAGGTGTCGATTCTTTAAATCGTGCTTTTCTACATCTCTCTGAAAATAGTATGCGATAGTGGAACAACTAGCCCCCACAAACACTTTGGAGTAGCATGTCTGGTGCCCCCTCTGCCATCTCCAATCGTTGTGTGGGTGTGTTGCTTCAGCCTCGCTTTCCTCTCCCCTCGTCTTCCTCTACAGATGTGGGCTGAGAGTGTTGTGAGGCCTTTTGCTCTCTAGCTGAGAGAGGCAGGGAACAAGCCTTCATCCTCCTCCACACTAGTCTGAAATGCAGCCAAGTTCAGCAAGGAAACCGCGACCCACCCTTTGCAACTTACAGGGAGTTCAAAGGCTGCTTCCTTTTCTGTGGCGTGCAACTAAAATGTGAATATCTCTGGTAATTAGCAGAATAAGGTGGTGACATGATTGAAATTGATTATGCGATTCATGCAAAGACGAGCAATTGCATTATGATCAATGTGCAAGCTGTGTAAGTTTGTTGTGCTTACATCCAATTACTCGCCTGTATATATTAGCTATACCATGCATTGCCAAGTTTTTTTTGTAAGATATCTTCATTTACTTGACATGACTGATGGGGATGATGGTGATCACTGTAAAAACAATGCTTGGCTGCTTTTTTTCTTTTAGATAACAGAGCCAATTTTCAAAATTGACATGAGATATGTTACAGCCTGCAGTTGTTAGCGAACTTCCCTACAGAATGAACTCTCTCCTGGCAGTTGGCACTACTTTCCTTTGTTCTTGCTCCCTGAACTCTTTTGCAAATAATTTAGTTGTTGGTTTGGGTTTCATTTTGAAACCCTCACACAGCGTTGTTGTCAGCGTGCCACAGAGTGCTGACATTTTCCTTTAGAGCGAGGTCTTTGGCCATTTTTCCCACATACACGTGTATAAAATGGGACTCTCGTATATTGTTTTCATTGATTCTGTCATGGCAACCTTGTAACAGAGCCCTGCTTCATAATTGGATCGCTGCATTGGACACAATAAGCTTCAATTCCCCAGCAAAGCCAGAGAGGTGGAGGAAGGCGGAAATGCTTGTCTGTTCTGGGCAATGCAAACCTTCAGCTTCCACTACTGTGAATCCACACAAAGAGCAGGGTTTTTAGTATTATAATGGTAGATTTTCAGTCTGAATGAGACATCTACACTAAGACGATGTAATCCATTAAAAGAGTTCATTTGTTCTGTTTGTTTAAGCTTGTACCTTTTGCACAAACAGTCATTTGCACAAAGGGAGATGGTTAGTAATGTATGATTAAAGCTAAGCGATGAAGGATACAACTGATTTTCCTGTATGCATCCTCAGGCATGTTGTACCTTTCTTTTCTTTTCTAGAGTTTCTGATGAATTTCAAATGCTTTCTCTTCCCTTTGGAGTTTTACAGTAATTGGATAAATTTCCAAACCTACCTGGAAACAGTCAGACTTAGCAGAACAAAAAACATGGCAGTCAGGACATCAAATTGTAGAATAAGGATGTGTTCTTGTCAGCCCTAAGAGGGTTTTCACTTTTTAATGATGGTCTGTGTCAGTAGGATGTCACAGTTTTCATGCATCCAGATGCTTCTCTTTTGAGAATTTTTTTTGGAGTCATGCAGTGCAAAACCGGCAGACTCGTCCGCCTTGATTTAAGCTGGAGTCACTTGTTTAAAGAGAAATCCCAAAGCAAATGCGACAGCAGGGAAAATGAGTTATCCTACTGCCTGACAGATATATTTGTTATTAGAGAAATTGGATTTTCAAGCCGAAATCCTTAACTTTTCACTTGTTGCCAACCTCTGCAGTGTTTGGAGGCTTAGCAGGAGCTGTCGTTTGATTCAGACCCATGTGAATGCAGAAATGGTGTGGAATATGTTCACCCCAAGTGTGCTGGAACAGTTCAGAAATGACTTTGTCAGTACAGGGATTAAAGACAGGTGCAGCTCAACAAGCCACGACAAGCAGATTTGGTAGTTCTCAAGAGCTGTTGCACATCAGAAAAACAAAAGATTTATCAAAAAGATAAATAAATATAGACAAACTAAAACATGGCAAGCAAAAATGAGCTAATCCATAACCGTAGCCTGCAACAAATAAACTGTTTTGTATATGCGTAGAGGTTCTGTGAGCTGAAGTAAGGACATTTCAGACTTTGTTAACAAGTGTTTTGGACACATCCTCCATGTCACATGACCAAAATCTCCAATCTGTGGGAGACAATGAAACAAACCCCCACTGACCAGAAGATCTGGGAAGGAAAATCCTACAAATGGACCCCACCAAACAGGCATTGGATTGGAAACCATAACAGATAAGAAGGATGGGCATGCTTCGACAGTCGTGGAGATGGTGCACAAATGATGAACTGAAGGAAGCCAGATGGATATGGGCTCAGCTGAACAGAACAGCTCAAAACCGAGTCTGCTGGACCAAGAGAATTGGATTTGTGGTGAGTTTGCAGATTGTGAACAATTGAATACTGCTCACAGCGTCCCCTACAGTGGCCACAAACACATCCATTAAAATCAATGTTTGTTTTCTCTGTTCTGGACTTTGTAGTTAAGATACAAGAATTACAGTCTGTATTCAAACATAATAACACTACAAAATAGGTTTAAAACAGAAAAAACAAGATTTTCATGTTATTAAAATGAAGTTATACATCATTTCTGCCTTCAGTTCCACTTAAATCTGACCCAACAGACTTTTTTTAATCGCTATATCCTGCAATATGTTATTTATCAGTGTCACTAGCAGCTCTAGATCGGTGGCAAAAACCCGAGTAATTTAGTAGATAAATGTAACAAATGCAGATGTTTTCATACAAACGCATCATATGCTGTAATAGAGCAGTTCACATCTGGTCAGATTCTGTTGTTTGTATAAAAATGCTAAACAGGCATGCGGTTCAGATTTTTAGGTCACGATGCTGAATGGAAAAAAGTTTGGAAGAGGGTTTAACTTGGAACAAGTGAATAAAATAATATCTGCATGTATATCTGTTGGAAAGACATCAGTAAAGGAGGGCAGAGGGTTTTTGTCAAGTTCAATCATTCAGACAGATGAAAATTGTTTTGGAGGCTGAACTGTCTTCCTAGATACTCTGATAAAAGTGTGAAAACATCTTTTGCAATATTTGTGGACTGGTGAGGAAACCATAGAATCTTCTGTGAAAAAAAGCCATTATGGCCATTTTAGGTTGAATTCAGTCGCAGAATGTACGACTAAATTCTTAGCTCAGTTCATGGAAATGTTTTACATGGACTGAACAACATTTAACTATCAAAATCCTTTTAATAACAATATAAATAATATAACTTCATTGTATTAAATCCACCTCGGTAAGGCTTAGTAAACTTGGGGGCCTTGGAAGGTTCACATTGTTTGGTTTTGTCAAAGTAATGGACACCAAGACTATTATTATTTATGAAAACAAAACAAAAAATCATTTTTGTTTACTGAAATAAACAAAAATTATAATTTAAAGAAAATACAATAACTGAAACGGTAATATGTGTTTACAAAACTAACTAAAACATAAAAGCTATGGATAAAATTCCCTTTGGTTTCATCTTTGTCAATGCCGCATTGATGATTGATTTTACTCGAGTAATTTTAGCTAGCGGCACTACGGCACTTCACGGTCTGTCACTTCTCGTCACTTGTTGTTTAGAGTCGGCTTATCATCCCCACTCTAAATGATGGGAGAAAACAACGGAGTCCTATATGGGATTTATTTGAATACAACATAACGATGAAAGATATGAACTAAAACTAATACGAAACATTTAGAAAAAAAACTAATAAAAACTAGCAAACCTGCTCTAAAAGCTCATCCAGACTAATTGAATTCAAGGGGAAAAAAATCAAAACTAAATAAAATTAAACTATAATGACAAATCCAAAACTATTATAACCTTGATATGCACCCTCAAGAAGAGAAGAACGTCTAGAGGCAAGAGAAGGGTCTCCTACAGGCTGTTTTAAATGACCTGGTAACCTCAGGTCCAGGGCCAAATGTCCAATCATCCTCTTAAACCACAAAGATGAACATAAACTTAAATTGTTTACCTTTTTTTCAGTAAGTTATAAACCTGCATATTCCCAGTGACTGTGTACATGGTCATACGATTTACATTTTTAACCCTTTACAAACTGTTCATTTCTTAAACCTTCACAGTTTGGTTCAGGTCAAATTTAACCCAGACCCAGAATTCCCTCATAGTAAGTGTCAAAACCAAATATTGAACTACAGATTTATTTAGAATGTCTAAATAGACTATCCCTTATTAATAAATATATAAATATAATGTTTCAGAGCAGGAAGAGCATACTCGTGTTTGGAGAACAACATCTACTATCACACAGTATCATGTCCTGTTTTACATAACACATAAAAACCATTATGATTTATATATCAAATTGACCTGAATGAGCCTCAGTGTCCAAAAATTTGTTGCACTTGTATGAAAGTATAAGTACATAGTTTCATTTTTGTGTATTTTGGCAGAATTTAGGAAAACTCATCAAATTTCAGGATAAACAAATGATACTTAGGATATTTTTTAACTACTGTTGAATGTCAAACGGGTCAAATTGATCCAAGTAGCAGGTAAGGATTAAATTTGGCCAAAACAATAGTCAGAAAGCATATAATGTATGCTATTTCATGTTGATTTTTCCTCTAATTTGTCTTCCATCTGCATCTTATTCCTGTTTAAAGGAGGTGAAAGCTGGTTATTTTGAGAGAGACCTTTATCTCCAGAGAAATACACAAACAGGTAATTTGTTCTGGGGGCTTCACAAAACACAGACATGACAGAATGATTCAAAATTAAAATCACCAGCTGTCTCGGCAATTATTACAAATCACTACATGTCCACAGCTCCTATTGATCCTGTGCAAAACAAAGGGTAGTGGGAGTGAAAGCTGAAACTCGTGCTATGTTGAGAATCAGAAAGCAAAGGCAATCTTAACTGTCGTCTTTAGCACCTAGATGAGAACCTCCATGGTGGTTTCACTCCTCGACTCGAGTTTGAGCAAAGGGGTAATGGAAGGCTCAGTGGCACACCAGATGGCATCTCACACCCTTGCCGTCCCCTGAGCCCACTCAGTGACCGGTGCCATGCTGCCACTCTGGGCACAGACACCGTGAGGCAGAATTCATTAGCCAGATCAGGCTGGAAATAAGGAGGTCTGAAACATGAAGATTGGCCACTCACCGGCTCCGAAATTTCCTGTGTCATTTCCTTTCTGAGAAGTGCAGTTTGTCACCCAAGCGAGAGCATAAAATCCGACCAGTGAATGATTATCACTTAGCCTTGCGGTGAAGATCCTCGAAAACGACTCATTGGTTCGGGAAATGAAACTACCTTGAGCAAAACCAACTGTGTGTAAACACCGTTCCCTGCAGCACACCAAACAAATCCATATAGGAGACACAGGCCTTCAAACAGCTCACTCTGTCACAGTCTGCATGGTGGTGCCGATGAATGGATCGAGGCAGCCAATTCACAGTAGAATAACCTTTGCCGGCACAGTCTAACCTCGTTGCTGACACATTCTCAGCCTCTTATGTTTGGCCTTTTTTATACAAATTACATTACAGACTATTGGCCTTTTTAAAACAATCTCCAATTCAAGACTTAGAATCACAATGGAATAGAAACAGACACTTCAAACAGACATGAGCCACCAGGTTACTGAGGTCCCGATGTGTTAAGATCATTTCAATAGCGCTCTGAACGACGGCAGCAGGTCGGGGCCCATGAATGTTTAGTTAATGAAGAAATTCAGATCTGTCTCCCGAACAGATTCCAGGTCTGTGCTTCATTGTGACGTGATGGTGCTTCAAAAATAACCGTTCTGTAGCAGTTAATATCTAGTCGTATGGTCTGCCTTCACACTTTTTTGCATGAAAGATGTGATGAGTCCATTTGCTGTCTGGCAAAGAGATTTCCTCTCCACATCTGGTATCGTCTGCTAGTTTTCCTGTTTATAATCTTAAATTGGCACGGGCTAAGCACAGTTGGTCAGACGTATATTTCAGTCCAGGACCAGCCAGCCTGTCTGTTTATCTGTGTGTCTCGAACAACTTAGTCCCCAGAAAGGAGGAGAAGCTGCAGCTATGTTCCTTATTACATATTCCCCCTGAAGAACTCCACACTATGTTCTCTCAAACTCTGGCTCCCGAGACAGACTGACTGACTGACTCTTGCTCTCTCTTACAAACAACATGACTCTTGGATTTCCAAACCTGAGCAGAATAGTAAGAAGGGAGACGATGCACATGATGGAATATGGTGGTGTAGCCGTATTCAGCAATAATGTATCTTTAAAGATTTTATCTGCAATTACTGAACTTAACAGGAGCTTCCATTCCTACAAATATTATAAATGTTAAGTTAAAAATCTAAAAATGGTGCCTTCCAAGTTCAGATTGCGTCTTGCTTAGCAAATCCTGATAATTTCTGAAGAATAAGTCAATGTGATCTGATGTGATTCCGGTCAGATATGGTGCAGAAAAAGATTATTTTCCTAAATAATACAATGTTTCATTCCCAATAAGCCTCAGAGTATATAATGATTTCTTCACATGCATCTGTTTGACTCAGTTAAATCTGTCTTGAATGTCTGAATGTGCATTATCAATTTGTGTCTACAGAGGCTGTGATTGGTAGTTTAGGTCCAACAGCACCACCGTCTGACCAACCTGAGGTACTACAAGTGCCTCTCGTCTCTTTGTATGACTCATAATCCATAAAATGATGCATCCAGTATGTGTTGTCTTATCTATGTGCAGAAAACACCTTCAATCATTCCCAAATGCACAGTCCAAATATTTCAGGATGTGTATTTTTGACTGCTTGCTGAAGAGGTTGGATTATAATGGAGACAGTTGTGGAGATCTGAAGTGAATACACTCTTCTCAGTCAGTGGAAGACACACCGGTTTGTTTCCATTCTTCACCTGTCCTCACACTTCCGCTGAGCTGTTGAGGGAATCTGACACTTGTCTGACTTGTCCAGTTGGGCTACCAGCCGGCGGCTTCGACAAACTCCTCAAACTTGTCTCCTGAGAGTCCACCCGAGGCCGGGGACTGACTGAAAAATCACCCGCCACATCATGTCAGCGCTCTCCTCCCTATACGATCAACACTATACAAAGACACACACACACACACACACACACACACACCCGCTGTCTTCCCGTCACTGCTCACTACTGGGGTTGCCACAGACATGCACTGACATCACAATTAAACCCAGAACGCCCCGGTGCTGCACGGTCATCCATCACATGCACCCCCAACCCAAATATGCACACACACACACACACACTCACGCACACAACAACAACACAGCGGTGACTGGGGCTGTCTTTCTGCATGCTAAGAGGGAGGTATGCATCTCATGCTGGCAGCTCCACAATGTATCTTGATTGGGGTGTGAAAATAAATTTTCAACCTCTATTACGCAGCGGCCTACACTACACAATTCTCTTGAGTGGATTTTCCTCTGAGTTAAAAGAACAATGTGGTTCCCAGTTCTCTTTTAGCCGGTCTAGTATCCCTTTGTCAGCCTCCATGTTGAGGAAAGATTAGACAAGACCTTTTGGCTCAGTTTCGATGATTTATGTATCATAATATTATCACTATTCACCACTTTCTTGCTAATATCCCTCTAGTGAGTCTTCAGTCATGGCAGGGAGACGCGAGATAATTCCCTGAATATCAAGGAAGATGCCCTCTTAGGAGCCCCTGGCACTCAGCAAGCGGGCAGCCCCGTGATTCTGATCTCATCAAGCGAGCACGTCCGCCTCTATCAGTCTCTGGCATTGTGCTCGAAATTGCTCTGACTTGTCGGGTGATTACCTCAAATGAACAATTAGGCGGCTGGCTGTCACAATAACTTGCTCCGCGTCTGTGAATTGGCTCGCCGGCTTTAACGGCTGCCGCTGCCATCAAGGTGCTCCAAATAAATGATCCATTCTGGAGGGGAAATGTCAGCTCATAGCCCTCGTAATGAATTGGCATGCAACATCTAGTCGCATATACTGTAATGTGATGATGGAGATAATGCTGTTATAGACAATGAGCAAGTTGGATTAGGAAGTTTCATGACTGAGGCACAAGGAGATCTATTGATGATGACACTTTTGTTAAATCAAGAAACATTTTTTTAATCCATGAAGACCCAATGTTACTTCTGTGGCAGTTAACCTTTCTTCAATTATCTATCGCTATTTATTGTAATTTTATCCTGTGCATTTTGTGTTTTTTCAGTGAAAATCAGGCATTTTCCCGGAATAAAATTTACCAATCACGTAAATGATCATAAAAGCTCAGATTAAACTTGAGGGTTATTATATCAAAAACAGAGAAAATTGAGGAAATGGTGACTTTTATCAACAAAATACATTATTAACTGATCATAAAACATGTGCTTCCACCCTCTGTCATTGATCCAACTCCATGGGTTTTATTGTGAATCAATGTTGTAGAAGATGACGTTGTTTCCACCTTCACTACAGAGCCTCTGAACATCCAAACGGGTCATATCTAATAACAATGAAAAGATGACAAACTGTATTTTACACAAATTATTTATATGTACTGATAAGATTGATAGTATCAAAAGGTATTAACCATTTTCATCAGTATATGAATTTGGTTTTCAGTTGCTGTAAGGGCAATGAAAGGGCACTTCGGAAGGATGCATAATTCCCTCTGATATGTGACTATAATCCTCACCACTCACATGTAGCATGAATCATTTCCATCCAGCTGTTTTTACTTGAGGTTTTAGTATTTGCATGAAAAAAAAGAAGATTCTGAAGTTTTTATACTTGGAAAAGGTGAAAAAGTGGATAAAAAGGAAATGTGAATAAGCACAGTGTAAACAAATTTAGCAAATAATTATGTTGTGGAGCAATAAAGAGATGTTTGTTGTGTGTATATATATATAGAAAGAAAAAATAAAAATTAAATCAGTGGAAGCTGTGATGAAATGCCACCATGTATGAAGAGTTGGTCAAACAAATATAAGGCAAACAAACTGACAACACTGCAAATTCTGAGAAGTGGAATAAACTAAAGCAGCATTAGGTCTGTCAGAAACTAAACCCAGAACAGCAGTTTGGGTCAGGAGGCAAAAGCCTGATGGGCTGTCTTTAGTTTGTCAGTACAGACATACTGTGGTCGAGCCTTCAATAAAAATTCAGCAGGAAGTATTTTTGACATCTGAGGTCAAACATTTCATAATAACACTTCAAGATATTGTGATTCAAGTGTTTCAAGTAGATTAGAAAATGTAGCGAATGATGGAAGAGGTGGACCAATCACACGTTCTTTATTTGAGGCGGAATAGTAATATGTAAGATAAGATTGACCGGTACAAAGAGTCCAAATAAGTTTAAGAAATGTTGTAAACATAAGGTTCTAAAACACCATCCAGCACCAAATAAAAGCAAAACTAATAATAGAAAAACAAATATAATACTGTCAAAATACAACTACGATTGAAAAGACAGTCAATATAAGGTTCTTGAATGACAACTTTAGTGTAAGCAGGGTTCTAGCTAGGATTTTATTTTAGAGTAGGGCTGTTTGTGGGGGAATTGTGCGGAAGCTGAGCTGCCGCCGTTGTTTTAAGCGTAAAAGAACGTCACCGTACGTCTGTGGCCTCACGTCAGCACAGAGGGAGCCAATGGCAGCACACTCACTCACTCAGGCCATAAATGCAGCCGCTGTTAATGTTGGAACCTGTGTTTGATCTGGGCAAACAATTACAGTCAAAATGCCGATACGCTGTACTGAAATTTAGCGTATTGGGAGAAAATTTAGCGTATCGGGTCGAAATTTTAGTGTTGGGGGCCGATATGCTAAATTGCGCTAGCTAAAACCCTGGTAAGTATTTGTATTTTTCCACTAATATTTTGTAAGACATTAAGGCCCAATCCCAATTCAGGCTTAACCCTTACCCCTACCCCCTTGGCCCTTGAAATGGGACAACATTTCATGACCTGTTAATGTCATCAGAGGTCATTGCTGCCGCTATAAACAGATGCGAAAACTTTGTTGCTGTAAATATTCACCATGCCGTCAGCAGCTGTAACCGTCTGTTCCATGGGCTTTGTTCATCTTCTTACGACCATCGACTATAAACCACAGAAATGCGATCTACAACACATCGGCCAATCCAATAATGAAGTTGTTTACTTACATTTGCGTGTTTCTTTCATCACTGCTGCACTTATTTCCGTCTTGCTGATGAGCCGAATAGAATTATGTGAAACTCCTCCTACCCCTTGGTTCGTAGTGCGGTCCTGGAAAATCTCCGTTTCGAGGGGGTATACAACCCTTCGCTTTAGCCCTTCCCCTCGGTCTAACTGAGGATCAGGACAACAATAGCCCTTCACGTGAACACGTAAAACGGAGGGGTAGGGGTAAGGAGTGAACTGGGATTCAGCCTAAGTGAAGCTATCTAAAGTGATGGATGGTTTACATGGACTGCACTAGTGTCTCCAAACGGAAACTGGATGGAAGTGAAGTGACTAGGGGGAGAGTAGTTTGAGCAGCAGGTCATAACAGCGGTGCTTGGAGAGACAAATATTTTTTATGGCGGCACACGGTGTAAAAAAGTTTAAGAACCAGTGGAGTAAATCATTAAACAATGAAGCTCGTAACTATATCCTTCAGCTGATAATGTCTTTTCAATTGGAAGTTGAACTATGGGAGCCACGCAGACTCCTTTTAATGCTGACACAATTGAATTTGTCACTTTACAAAGCTTTTTTTAGACGTTCTTCAGTAGTACATTGTGCAGTATTTATGCCGGTCGGGGCATAAATGGGACAGGCCAGGCCTGCTTTGAGAAAATCTAGACATTCACAGTCCTTGATGACAACTCGCTTGTGTTGTTTGTTTGCCCACTTCCCTCCTCATCAGAAGTGCTGCACGGAAAGTCTATATTCATCACTAAGTTGCCCCCATGCCCTCCCCAATCCCTCATCCTGAATTGAGAGCAAATCCAGTCTGCTCCAATTGGTCTCAGCCACGGTGGGCAAGTCATCAGAAGCAGGAGCTATTGGTTCCGGACTCATCTCCATGAAGCATGGGGATCCACTACAATGTCATCTGTGTGTGTGTGGTTTGTGGTGGTGTGTGTCTGCCCGTACCTCTCAGCTAACTTGAGGATAGTCCCCCACACGGAAATCCTGCATCAGTTCCGACCAGATTACCGATCAGAGCGTAACCAATGTCAGAAAGCGGCGAGCGCATTAATGCGACCTAATGGCGAGACAAGCCGGGGACTCTTTAATGGTAATGAATACACAATGTGAGCCCAAGGCAGGATGGGAGAGAGGGAGGGAGGGAGGGCTTGGGGAGTCGTGACCAGACTGGTGAGGAGGGAGAGATAACCACGGTGTGTGGGGAAGGAGAGGGAGGAGTAGTGTTTACTGTGTGTGCTCAGGGGCTCCACAAAATAACAAAAACGCAACACTTACAGACAGTAATGTCCGGTTTTAGCAGGTGTATCCCATTAAGTGTGAGCAATGGGAGGTTTACTATCGAACTCTAATAGGTTACAGGTTCCAACTTGTAGTGTAGTGTAATCAAACTATTTTAATGGCTTCATCAAAGTAATGTAACTTATTACATTTCATTACCTTTTGAATGCATTTTTAACCAAAGCTATAAATCAGGACAGTACTAAAAACTGCTAAACAGTATTTTAACTCTTCAGTCTGAAATAATAATGTTCATTTGTGCCACACCTGCTTAACTTTCGTAGGCTCTTCATATAACCTGAAAAGCAGAAAATAATTGAGAAGCACTGTGCTAGGGAGAGTCATCGCCAGTGAGTCATGGATCTTCGAGTACGACCTGGAGACCAAACGCCAGAATGGTCAGGGAACAGGCTGACGTCGCCAAGGAAAGTGCGACAGTCAAAGTCGTGCTAATCGTAGTCTTCAATGTGAGGGGCATTGTCCACTGTGAGTTCTGGTCACAGGTCCAGACAATCAACCACCATGTCTACAAAGAGCTCCTGTGCTGTTTGCTTCATTCAGTGTCCAAGAAGTGGCTAGAGTTGTGGCAGGTCAACTTGTGGCTGCTTCACCATGGCAACGCACCTGCTCACAATGTCCTGAGCGTCCGACAGTTCATGGTTTAGAAGAACATCGTCGTGCTGGAGTAATCTAGTGTATGTGAAAGTGCATTAGACTCCGGGGGGGTTCCTGGGGACCCAAATTTGGTGCTACACCCCTGTATGAGCGTGTACTGTCAATGAATGGCTGTTCTGTTGTGCTTTGTGTTAGAATCGCTTTACAATGTGCTACATTTATGCATTCGCTCACCGGTTCAGTATCGGGGCCAGGGGCCAGGGTTTGGATCACCAACTCCCCTGTTTGTGGACACTCCACACTACCTCCTGAGCCACAGCTGCCACCACAATGAAGCTCCTCTCGACGCAGAGACAGCCCAGTGGAAAACAGCCTGTCCTTGTTGACCCATACTGTCCAGAAATCTGCCAAATGCCTGCACAGCAAAAAGACACAAAACAGTGCAATGTTTTATTCTACTTGGAAGATTTTTATATAAATGCACAGATCCTGAAGCTCTAGGCTGATACTGGGACCACTGGGGTTTTTATTTATTTATTTATTATTTTCTTTTACTGTATTTTTAGGTTGTTTTGGCACATTAACTGAACCTGACATGACTCGGGTTCTCCTTAGTCCATTAAATTGAGATACAGTTCAGTACACAAGCAAGACACTTTGACTCCAAACATATTGGACTGGACTTGACACGACACAAACAGAAATGAGTGGAGTTCAGCTGCACTTTGATTCGTTGTTATGACATCTGACATAGAATCTTTTGTACAATAGATGATGACACTGATGAATGTTGTCATATGTGCAAAAAGATACTGATAAAGACTGTATGTTTGACCAATGGATAAACACAACTCTCTATTTTTGGGTTTTCTTTTCTATATATATATATATATATATATATATATATATACATATTACCACTTCACATTCT
>JAPSES010000124.1:8374730-8389791 GCA_029822895.1 Maxillicosta whitleyi | reverse complement strand
TTAGTAAGTGCTTTGTAATAACTAATACAGAACCAATAAGCTACTAATACACATGTTAATTAGCAGCTAGTTAATGGTTAATATGTGTACCGTAATATAAAGTGTTACCGTTTTTTGTTAGTATGTTAAGATTGTTGTAAGTTCTTATGGCCTTGTCGATCGTCTGTTTGGTTTTTGTTAACTATAATCATTGAAATAAAGGTTAAAAAAAAAAGTGTTACACATTGCTGGAGCTAAACAAGCATAAGGACTTTCATAAAATTACCCTAATTAAGTCAGTGTTATCATGGAAGAGAGTAACTGTGATGGAAAAACACACTCCACCAAAACATATGATGTAATAATGTAATGTATGAAAATCATCCACATTGAACCTTTAAGAAATGTTCTCAAATTTTGTCAATTGACGTAAAATATGGAAGTAAATTCCCCATTTGTCAATTGGAAGGCTGTTACTTATTTACTTGACCATGGCTAAACAGAATTACAGAAGGTGTTTACCCAACTAAAAAAAATCAAGCTCGTGATGTAAATGAGGAATGAAGAGCAAGTGGTGAAAAGACACAAAGTATAACTTGAAAGAATGAAAACACAGTGTAATTTCTACACATTTTAGGCCATTTTCTGCCGTTTTTTTACCAAAAATGCAGAGTAAATGTGGTAAAATGACAAAAACAACCATTTATTTATATTCACTGGGTCAGTATTGTATGGAAAAATGTGTTGGTTTATGTCTGTATGTAGTTTAATTCAAAAGTTATGACCCATTCTGCATCCTTCCATTCCAATCTGTGGGGTTCCAATTTGTACAGACCTTCTGGGCACCCCAACTTTGACGGGCTGTCCAGGAGATTCCCATGGGGTTTGGCCGTGGATAAATTGTGAGGTGTCTCTAGACACCTGTAAGAATACATGGTAAAAAAATCTATTGGTAAGAAATTTATTCACAGATTTTCCTAAACAGCCCATATCTTTCCCTAACTAGTTTTGGACATTAAAGGTTCAATGTTAAACCAATATTTAGTGACATCTAGTGGTGAAGTCACAGATTGCACTTTTCTGTCATCACCCTGGCCTGAGCCTCATTCGGGCCAGTGTTTGTTTGGTACGTTTAGTGTTTAGTGGTAACCAGATGTTGATTCTTGTTGGCAGGTACATTCCTTAACTCCAGATACCCCCGGCTATGAAAGAGAAAAAGAAGAAGTCGCTGCTCTGACTTTACTGGTCCAGCAATAAGATGGGGTCCTGGTGGCAGAAGCTCATTTTAAAGTAGGTGGAAAACTGTTCTGGGGTCAGACTAATTGGAATATAAAATATTGTTATGGAAACCATGGATGCTGTATTCTCTCCACCTCTAGTGTCATGAGGCTGCATTAATGCCTATTGAAAGTGGTAAACATTAAAGGTTAAACGGGAACTCTGTTTATTACCTTAGCAGGGAAATTCAACCTTTGTATTTTATCTCTAATCCTAACGTGCACACACAATCGTTTATTTGTTTGTTGGTTTGTTTGTTGGTTTGTGTACAACATAACTTGAGAAGTTATAGATGGATTTTGATGGAATTTTCAGGATAGAGATCTGGAAGCGATTACTTTTTGGAGGTGATCCGGATCACCATCTGGATCCAGAAATTTTTTAAAGGATTCTCCATTAGTTATTATTGACGCTGTTGTAGTACTAACAAATGTCCACCAGATGGCAGTGGAAGTCCTGTTTTCTCATATAGTGTCTTCAAATGTGTGATCTGAACTGTGCTGCTTGGTGGAGGTTTGCGCTCTCTGAGTGCTTTTCTAGTGGTAAACATGCAACCATAGTGCAGCCCATTTATAGCCTAACATTTATATTGTAGTTTTTGGCAACATTTGCACTTCAAAACTCTTAAAAGCATTTGGGAGGCATTGAAATGATCTTTCTGGACAACACACGAACATCAGGCATTTGTTTGCCCACTTCTTTTTTGCAGAACTCTTACATACAGTCGGTCACTCCGGGCTTTGCTGTTGAGCATCGGTGGAACATAGCAGCTTTATGATAGCAGCTTCTTTGAGCTAAATCAACACTAAGAGAGTTCTATATAGTAGAAAATAAAACGTAATTGTTTTGGGAAAAAGGCAGGGGACAGGCTTTATAAAATGCAAAGTTGATTAGTGCTGTTTTTCGTACAATTTGTTCGGAAATAAACAATTATATCTAGCAGAGGATCAATTACTGGGTGAATCTCTTCTAGTGTTTTATATACATTGTGTTTTGTAATAGACATCTTGCAGCTAACAGTGAGTGTGTTTCTTTTTTGTCATTTATACCTTTCATCCATGTGCTGTTTATGCTCCATTAGCCAGCATCTGTCTGCCTTGGCTGCCTTCATTCTAAAGCTGTAGTTTACTGCCGGCACGCTTGGTCAGACTCGTGATTCACTGAAAATGATGAGGTTAGGCCTCAAACCTGGACACAGAATATATGGCTCTGAAAATGAATGTCCTATATTTGTGCCAGCTCAGGCGGTGCTACATATCAGCAGCTACAACCTGGCCTTAAATTATTCCTTAAATATTTTTAACCGTTCCAAAAGGTGTAATTTAATTTGCTGTAAAACTTTGTAAGCCATCAACCTTCTCCTGAGAAAGTCATTGAGCACTATCGACTTTTTCTGACCTGCTTCCGCTATTTTTTTTTTTTCCTTCAGAAAAAAAAACAAAAAACGAAGACATAGAAGCTGTCTTAATTTGGAGTCATTGCTTGTGAGCATGGCTAATAATGACTTTTCCTTAACTGGAAAGGAGAGATAAGTAGAAGATCATCTGAAATCAATGACAGAAGATTAAGGAGGACCCTAGGGCTTCCAGCTTCTCTATTCACACTCCTCCAATGAACACATGCTTCTTTTCAGACCCCTGAGGATAGGAGGTGGGAAATACCTCGAGGCTACACCACCTTCAAGGGAACAATACTACAATCATTGTGTATTATACAACCACTGAATGACCTCTTTGGATTTTGATGCTCACCAGTCTTGATCGAATGCATCGCCTCGGGCTGTCTCCTGGATCCCTACTGCAGTTATAATATATGATTATGCGCCTATAATTGATGAATATGTGACACATTAATATTTACAACATTTTTTTCCTGATTCTTCTTTTTCTTCCATTTGAAAATCACAGTGTAACTCATCACAAAGCTTTAAGAATGAGACTTTTTTTGAATAGCAATTGGAAAATTGCATATACAGCATCCACAGGAATGCATTACTTTTGTTATACTTTAATATAGAAATATGGATGAAATTTCAATCAGAACACCAGACTTCAGTCTTTACCTTGATCAAAGGTATTTTGCATTTCATTTTTCTGCTTCTGCCTCAGATACAATATGTCAGGGGTATCAAACATATGGCTCACAGACCAAAGCCGGTCCACCAAAGGGTTCAGTCTGGACCAAGTTGAATTTCCTAAGTGTAAAAATTCCATTTAAGATACTAACAGTGAACAGTGTTGAACTTATTTTAGTTCAGGGTCGACATGCAGCCCAATATGAACTGTAAAATAAAATAATAATAGCACAATAACCTATAAATAATGACAACTCCTTCCTTCTTGGTTGAATGTGAAAAAGGTTAAATTACATATGAAAATACTTCTAATTGCAAACCGTGCATTAACAATAAAATGTCAATAACCTGAATAACCAGAAATGCCTTAAGAAAGATAAGTGCAATTTTAACAATATAAAGCCTATTACTAGATATTCTGTGCATTTGCAGATCTACTGTGATGCGTAACCTGTTATGATAATAAGCTGAGACATAATATTTTTGAAATTTTATTATTATTTATTATTTCCCTTAAGAAATTTCAGGTTGTACATGGTAGTTAAAGTTATTCACACTAAAACAAAGACAAAGGAGATATTTAGGATTGTTATTTATAGGTTATTATTTTACTGGTCCAGCTCGCTTGACATCAAATTGGGCTCAATGTGGCCCCTAAACTAAAATCAGTTTGAGATTTTTAATTATTTTGTGTTGTTTTTTCAGATCTGTGAACGCTCCAGATCAGCTCTGGTGTCTGTCAAGAGTGGATCCAAGGTTTTTTTTTTGGAAGCATCACCTAGTGGTCGTCAGATTGGCTGTTTTACGCCCTACTGGATATAACAGGTAACTCCTTTCACTCTCATCCATAAAGACTCAAACAAAGCTATCAGATCTGAAATATTTTCATTAATTACACATAATTTTCAAAATCATTGTAAAAAAAAAAAAAAATTGCGCTACTTAAGTGAATCATTTTTGCTTCGCACCCTCATTTAAAATGTTACACAAGAAATCTCAGGTGGGACCTTTAAAGCTGACATTTCAGTTCCAATTAATGTATGCGACATATCGGAGGACTATGAAATGTCTTGGAGATGTTGGGGAATTATGGAAATGCAACCTCAGCAATGATCGGACTGCCCTCAGCGAGGAAATTACACTGCGACAAAATAATTAAAAGCCATGTCTAATTTAAATACATGCCTGCGCACTCTAAAATACCCATCAGACCCCTCGGTGCGAGTCTGGAAAATGCCGCTTCCATGGGTTTTGAAGTGAAATCAGCCGCAGGCATCTGCTCCTAAGCAACAATGATTGGACCTGCCTTTGAAAAGTGTAATAGAGGAAATAAGATGTAACCCTTTCAGTAGAATCAAAACGGTGCCTGGCTGTGTTGTGAGTGTAAGACGCACAGAACAGACACACTCTTCTAAGCCGAGAGAGGCGAAATAGATGGAAGCGAGTAGAGAGGGGAAAAAAAAAATCAGCAAAGGAGATGGAATAAAAGAAGGGGAAATGGAGTGTGTGTCCATGTGTAAGCATCTTTTTCACTGTGGTCCATTTCTCTTGCTTGCTTGTGTGTGTCTCTTGCACACATGCATGCGTCCATAGTGTACCATATGACTGGTATAGGTAACAGCCCTATTATAAACCAGTGGAGCGGCTCAGCCACTATCTCAAGCCTTGCTGACAAAACTCTAATGTATGGGGCCTTGTGCTCTCTGTGCTGGGATTCAATTAGGCTGCCTAACAGTAGGGCCTGCCTGCAATGGGATGGAGGAGTTAGAGCCCTGTCATATGGGCCCAGTGGGGCGGCAAGCCTCCACTCTGTCTGCCTAATACTGGTGTCACTGCCGCAGGGAGAAGCCCACTGCCTGCGGCTCTAACCAACTGAATTAACTCACTTTATTTGTTTTGGTTTTTTCTCTCTTTACCGCTGCAGCAGATCTGACTTTTATTTGAAAAACAGCATTTTGTCAGCCATATAGGCTTCTGATGAATGCGTCTTTTTGGCCAAATGAAATTCTGGTATTTACACTTCTTTGTCAAAAAAGTAGATGATCGAGAGAAATAAGTAGCAGCCTCGATGCACAGGAAACATACACTTTGTTTCTCGTGCTGTATTCACAATGCAACCTGGAAGGTTTTTATTTTTTCTGACGAGGCTGAAAGGGCTCTGCCCAGAAGATAAGGATATTACAGAAATGTATGTCGAAACTAGTTTGGAATTTCTTGCACTGGTTACCCAAAATATGACCCTATAACATAACCTGTTAATGGATAAATATTGATAAGCTGCTGCTCGATTTTCATCTAACAAGAAGGTTAAATGATCTATACCTATGTGTGTTTGTCAGCAGAATCAAATAAAAACTACCAGATCAAGAACGAACAGCAGAAATTCTGGAGGATAGCCCCCATTATTCTAGAGCTGTTGCAACATTACCCATTGGTTTCTGGATTATGATTTAGAAACCAGGAGGTTGGTTGTTTTGGCTGTTTTGGAGCTAAAAGTGACTATTCAGACAGAAGGACTGAACTGGTAGAGCATAAGGCATGATGGGTGAATTCTTATTTCGAGTAAAACGGTAAACTTTACGCGACATTTATGTAATAGTCTGATCTTCTTGTTAGTCTAGCTTATCAATCACAACTGCAGTTGAGCTGCCTGTCAAAAAGATATGTTTGACTCAATGAAAAGAAAGGTTTGTCAATCTTATGGGCGTGCGTGCGAGCTATCAGTTATGCCTGTCAGTCAAAGTCAACACAATAAACATGAAAGTTTTCTATTCATGTATAGTTTGAGGAATAATCGAAGAAGGATCAGAACAGAAAAAAAAAGAACTTATCTACTGACATTTATTGTAAGTCTGTGAGATCCAGAGATTTGAAGCGGCATCTAGTGGTCCTCAGTAGTATTTCACCTTAACACACTGACTTATTTTCAAGCCTCTTTGTCTTTACTGAAAGAACTCACTTTTTTTTTTATTGTTGCTACACCATAGTGATCTGAAATAAACTATTTTTGGGATGTGACACTGTGCACAGGTGCACCTTTCAGATTTACAAAAATAAGATAGTGTACATTGACAAGGAAAACACAAAATGTTAACATTCTCATTTTAACATACCAGCTGTGGAGGTCAATGTACCCTCAAAAAAACGACACTAAACTAAACAAAAAAACATAATGCATGCATAAGTGTAAAATAAATCTGGCCACTGACAAAACAACAACAAAAAAATCTTAAAAACCATCACACTTCTTTGCAGATAGCAGTAAGAAGACTCTAGAAGTGAGTCTGTTGTGTTAATATTCTATGCAAATGTAAATAAATAATAAAAAAAAAACTCGCTTCAACCCCGATTTAATGACTTCTGCTTTTTCATCTAAACTGTGGGCACAGTGCTACAAACCTTCCATGATAACAATATTCCAATTCAATAAACCAAACTGTATCATCTAGTGGAATAAAAATTCACATTATAAATATACGTTTTGTTCTCGAATGATTGATGATAAAGACCAGCTTTACAATTCGTCTAAACCAGGTAAATGAATGATGCCTTTAAAATAATACAAGCCAATTTTCAACATTTAGTTTTGGTATATTTTTAGTGTTAAATGCTAATGTTTGCCATAGCGTAAGAACATCACTAAACCTTTCTGTATTTGCAACAAGAGTTTTCCACATTAAAAAAAAAACAAAAATCCCCAGGGGACTGTAGAGTTATTCATCAAAATACTCTGTTTCTTTTTAATGTCAGATTTGTTATGTCCACCCAAATGTTAATACATTATGGTGAGATTATGCTTCCCTGAAGACAAGTTTAGGACGGATTCCCTTGAAGATGTTCAGCATTTGATACTGGCATCGAAAACAAGCCCAAGACTTTTTGGAAATTGTGTACCTGTATCCTGGTGTTTGTCCATGCAGGTCGATCAACACTGAATATTTGCACTATTTGACTGTATACAGAGTGTTTTGTGTATCTGTGGCAGATACGTCTGTAGTAAATGCTTGTATTTGGTTAAATTGAAAAAGGCTTTCTGGCTTTGACAAATTGCTGCACTTCACGTAGGGTCCACTTCATCACTGATTTGCCGTGTTCTGAATTGTTCCTCTTGAACACGCTGCAAACATCACGTCAGTGTCCTATAACCCCTCCCTGATTGGTGAGCCATATCCTCCCGCTTTACCATGTGAAGCCGTGTCTGCAAGCCAAACCAAACAAGTTTTCTCTACATGGAAGCTGGTTTGCAGAGTAATCAGTGACTAAGCTTCAGAAGCACAGCCTCGCTTTAAAACGCTCGCAGAGAAGACAAAAATGTAACCAGGTAGAACTATTCCTCACACACTTCACACTGCCGTTCCACGCAGTGGCGAGGCTGCAACCAGCGGGACAGTGGCCCCGCCGCCAGTGGCCCAGCGTGGGATAATCAGTCAGGAGCTGCGGCCAGGATTTTGGCGGGGCAGGTACAGGCAGAGGGCGAGCAGGTGACAGGGTTTTATAGAAGGAGGGGAGCGGGTTCTCCCTCCATCAGAAGACACAGCATGAGATGTGATAATCACCGACCCACCACAGGCACACTAACCAACCATTATTGAGTGCAATCACGAAGAAGGAGGCCCCATCAGAAAGAAAGAAACAAAAAGACACAGCAGTACCTGGCTTTCTATCACAAAGAAACACTTTCAGGGTGAAACAAATAAATGAAAAGTTACAGCGTGAATTGCAGGCTCTTGAAATCAGCATGAAAGTAAAAAGAAAAAGTCAGTTTGGGCACAGAAAGTGAAAGTCCACTTTTGATTTAATCTATTCCCTGTGCGGGATTACCTCTGCATTCAATTTAGAAATAAGGAAAAAAAAAATAGAGATGACAAGAAAAGAACAACACAAATGCATATCTTAAAAAAAACAAAAAACTCCAGTCCTCTTAAGCATCATATAAGATGTGACATGAGAATTAATAATAGCACCATTTATTCTTTGATTATAAGACATATACATATATACACTACATTTGAATGATACGGTTGTTTATAATAACATTTACAAAGAGGAGTTTTGATAAAATTGTATATTATTTTTCATAACCAGTAGTTAATAAGTTACAAGTCTTGTTAACTATGCATTTCTGTGCTGTTTGCAGCTCCAGATCTAAAGTGGGAGCAACTGCCTCATTCGTACGACAACATTCAACAGTATCAGTTCTGAATTCCAACATGCTTGTGATGTTGCTTATTCCACATGTACCGCTTCAACACATTTACAGCTGATAAAGACGGTTAATGTTTAGTACAGTGATGCTTGCGACTTCACAGATCATGAACAGTTACTTGTGGAACGGCCCATTCTCAACTGTTACCTGGATAAAAAGTTATTTATCTAATAATGTGCTTTGTGCTAATGGCATTCGATCAACTATAAAAGCCAAAACATGAGGCCAAACCCAAGGAAGTTGTTATGATCTGCTCCTGTATTCTACCTGTGATCTGCCATGTAGCTTATCGACAGAATAGCTGAACACAATTATCAAAAACAGAGTTGAGATTCACCTCTGAGTGGAAAAAACTATTATTTCATAGGTCATTCCTTCCTACAGTTCACAGTAACCCCCCATATAATATCAATATTAACACCATGTGCAACTATATTGCAAAAATGTAAATAATATGTTAGTGTGTACAGAACTGTCTATTGCACTTTGTTTTTTTTTGTTTTTTTTTTTTGTTTTTTTTAATTTTGCTGCTGTAAACACTGCAGTTTCCCCACAATGGAATCAATTAATCAATCTCATCCCATCCCATCATGCAGTTTGGTCTAGAATTCAATGTAACACGTTAATAAGATGCAGCTCTTTGACTCATCCTGCACTGCTCAATGAGTAAAAGGGATATATTTATTTATATATTTTGGGTCATTTCAAGAAAACCAGCATGCTTATATTGTAGTTGAAACAGACAACTAACGAGTATAATTTTTTTTAATGTTGTTTTTAGAAGTGTTGTGATGTGGTATTAAATTATGTCCAATTTAGACAGTCCGTTTTTATGTTAGTTCATCTATTATTAGTTTTTAGCACTAATGAAATAGTTGAAAGTCTTGTGTTGGTTCTTCTTTCGTATGAACTAGGTATTACATATGTAATTTTATCATTAGTTGTTGCCGTGGAAACAGATGAAGCACTGAAGATGTCACATGTAAGAGTTGATAAAAGCTTAAAAAACAGCACTGGATGAAATGAATGAAAAGTTGCAGGCTCTTGAAACTACCATGAAAGTAAAAATATAGGTCAGGCGGGGTATAGAGAGGAAGCCCAGTCTGTATTTAATCAATTCTCTAAGAGGGATTACAAAAGAACAGCATAAGTGCATATCTTAAAAAGGCTTCAGTCCTCTTATCCGATTTTGGTTAATTTGCTCATTTGGAATTCTGCCCAAACACCCAATGATATTTATTTTCTCGAGGGATATGCATTTGGATCATGAACACTGGAGCTTTTTCTCCCCCTTTAATGTACCTAATTGCATTGCTCTTCACAGATGAATGCGCACAATGAGAGCGGTTTTGTTATGATAACTGCCAAACATACAATTACAAGTCCTATTAACATCCTTTTGAAAAGAACAGACGTGCACAAAAGAGATGGACTGGATACATGAGACGAAATTACAGGCAGTCGATACTGCCACGCAGTGAAACACAATAAAGTCTTTAGTGGTTTTACAGAAGAGATGAAGGAATTGTGTTTCTATCTCAGGAGGGAGCAGGTAGGAAGAGGTGGGGGTCATTTTAAATCACTTTAATTTAGCACTAGATGACAGTCATTGTCAGTATGCTTTGAGTTTAATACCTAAAGGAAGAGTAATTTAGTGCCTTGGCATGTTCAGGTAGATGAAGCTGTTTTTTTTTTTGTGTGTGTGTGTGTGTTTTGTTTTAAATTCAGTTTATAATATCGTGCATCAATGTCTGACAGTATTACATTTTAGCCGGTGGTTCTGTTTCAACACAAAAATACACAAGAAAGCAACTTACAATGAATAAGAGAATTGTAATAGCACACTGTGAAAATGTGAAAATACAGGTAAATGTGGTTTCTGTGTAGAAAAATGTTTCCCTATAATACATAAGGTTTCATTACCAGTACTCAGGGGTGGAGGAAGTACTGAAGTTTAGTACTTAAATAAAAGTACCAATACCCTGCAAAATATTCACTCAAGTAAAAGTAGAAGTACTACATCAAGAATCTTAAGTAAAAGTACTTTAAAATGTACTTTAAAGTATAAAAGTCCAAGTACTCACACAATGTCAGTCTGTGGACTGTGTTATTATGATACAGAATGTAGACATACTGACACGGGCTTCAGACTGCGAACCCACATGCGAGACCACACAAGATAATGTCAAAAACAGTATTCTCCAAGTAGAATAACACAGTAAATGTGCAACAATGTCTATGATAACCGGAGCTGATCCGGAGCGTGGTTTCCGACGAGGACACAGGCTGAGGCGAAACCAGGAAGACGAGCAGGGGTCGGTGGGCGGAGACATGCAGGTAGTCGAGGAGGCGGGTGAAGGTCAAGGGCTGAGGCGGGCAGACTGACGAGTAGACGGGCAAGGGTCGATACCGAGGAGAATCCAGAGACGTAGTCAGACGAGCGGGGTCAAAGCCAGGGGAAATCCAAAAGACATAGTCAGACGGGCGGGAGGTCAGAAAGGCAGGTAGCAGGCAGAAGACAGGTCGGAAAGCAGAACAGGTCAGAACACGAACGAACAGAATCAGGGTACGCTGGAAGGTCTCAGGAACGATGACGATCTGGCAAAGGTTCAGAGCAGACTGATCAGTATATAAAGAGGCCACCTGATTAGGCACAACTGGCGTAATCAGGTGGCCGCAATCATTAATCAGGTCAACTAGGACCGGGAGAGAGGCGGGGAAACACAGAAAAAAGAGCAAAAACAGACGACATCATGCCTCCAATGTGACACATACTTATTTATGCCTCTGCCAATGTCACTGCTCACTGTCACAACTAGATTATGCGTATTGAAAAGATTGGTGTCAATATTGTGTGTGTGATTTTTCCTGTAAGATTTAGAAGAAAAGTAAGAAAAAAAAAGATTTAGATGAAGAGATTTTAATATAATGTAACGAATAACAGCATCAATTTCCACAATGTAAGGAGTAGAAAGTACAGATAACTGCCACACAATGTAGTGAAGTAAAAGTACGCATTATTATTTTTACTTAAGTGAAGTACAAATACAAAAAAAACTACTTAAGTACAGTAACAAAGTAAAAATACTTTAGTTACATTCCATCCTGCCATCCTGAGAGACTTTCAAGAGACATATATTCATGTTTGGTTATGTACGGTGGCATTTGAACAGAATTTATTTCCGATCATTACATGTCAGTGTTGGCATTTCTTGGGTCCTTTAACATGTCTTATCAATGTTTTCTGAAATTATATTGCTAGCTGCTATTGACATCCAATCCCTGACTCGCAGGATTTTTCTTAACGTCTTTTGACTCTTGAACCCCAGCAAAATCCATCATTCTAGAACATAGATTTTACTCCAGAAATGAGCATATATGTACCAAGACTGGAACTACAGCTTTATTATTTATGGCTAATGTGTTAGGCACTTAATTCCAAAACTTGGCCTGTTAGCATTTATTAGCTACATAAGGTATAGCATCAATTAAGTATTGCATTTAGCATTGTTTACCAGCTAGCATGCTAATTAGGCTAGCAAGCACTAATTAGTGTGTTTACACTTTACACAAAGTTGATGTTATGCTCCCTAAACACAACTCCAAGTGTTATAATTTAATAAACACATTTCTGTTGCTGTTAAACATACAGTGATAATTTAAGGTGGTTGGTGTTTTCAGTTGAGTAGCGCTAACATTATCTTGGCAAGTTTGTATTCTTAATAAGCTATAACATCACAAGTGGGGTCATTGCTCTGTTTTCCAATCATTTTTATAATGTTCTTACTCTCATGTGTTGTATTCTTTACGAAGTTTTGATTTGAAATGTGCTTTTTTTCTCCAAACATTAAGTGTATTTGTACAAAGTATCAGTATTGGATCAGTGTCACCAATACCACCCCATATTTTACTTGGTATCGGATCATCATCAAGGAAAATCCTGATATCGAATATCAGTAATTCAGGCCATATTCTGTAGTAATTGTAGTGTTTTCATCTCTTAAATGCCTCCCTGCAGACTGTGATCTACTGCAAGTAAAATGCAGAATGTAGATAATTATGTTAATCGTTGTATTTGAGGTATATAAATTAATTTAGCCCCTTTACTAAAGAGATTATAGTAAGTATAAGCAAGCATACCGGCATACGTTCTGTTGAATCAACCAGTATAAAATAACCTCAAAGCTCCGGCTTAATGGGATTTTTTTTTTTTTTTGTCATATCAAAGTAAACAGAATATCTTCGAATGCATAACTGAGGTATGAGAAGCTTTTGCAGTCTTTTATTTTTGAGACACGTATTTATTATTAGTCACAAAATCATTAGTATAATTGCAGCCCTAGTTTGAATGTCTGCTTAGTCCAAAAAGAAACGCACAGGGTATACTTAAAGGAATGACATGACATCAGTATAAATGCGGCAGGGCCAATCCTCCTAAATATCTGTCATTTTGTGCACTATATGTCTCCAGAATCTTGAGACTTTTGTTCAAGAAGAAAACTATGCAGGTTGTTTTTGTGCTTTGTGAGCACTGCTGAAACTTTTCAGGCCCGGTCCTTGGTGCAGCCTTTATGCTCTGTCTGTGGGTGAATATCTTTCAGAGCACGAGCAGAGCTGATGGTGTTGACTTTGGAAAAATATTGCAATGTTGTCTGCTGAAATTTAATTGGCCTGGGCACACGTATAGAGGAGGCTGCCTCTGTTGTGCTGGACTTTATTGTTGAGCTCTAAAGCATTGCGGGATAAAGGCAGTGAAGCGTCTGTGAGCCTGTTAAAAAAAAAAAAAAAAAAAAAAGAAAGTGTTTGAAAGTGGGGGAGAATGTACTAAAATGCCCTGTTAAATAAATGATAACTATGTGAAGGGTCACTGCTTCTTAGTGTCCAGAGTGGGCAATATGACATTTTTAATATTCACAATTTTATTTTCTACATGCGTTTGGGTAAATACACCAGTTTTAATTTATCAGAATAATGATTAGATTGTTGTAGATTGTTATCCTGTCTGCCAACAGTAATAACACGTTTTCTGTGTCGATACTGAGGACGTTTAATTCCATTAGCTATAACTTTTTTCAGTATAAATTGTCCGTTTTTAACATCGGAACTCTCACAGTTATGAAGCTTTGAGTTCTTGTATGAGACCTAGGAATTGTGGCAACTTACAGTACCTTAAATTACAATATTACTATTTTGGAGATTTTCTGGTTGTATTAGAGCACAGGTGTCAAACATGTGCCCCGGGGGCCAAATCCGGCCCGCCAAAGGGATGAATTTGTGTAATGCAAAAATGTATTAATAATAATTTTAGTTTAGGTTCCACATTGAGACCAATTCAATATCATAATAACCTATAAATGCTCCCAAATCCAATTTTGTCTTTGTAAATGTAAACGCTCTCATGTATTTAGACTACAATAAAGTATAAATTTGCAAAAAAAAAAAAAAATAATAAGAATATTCCACCTGTTACTAAATATTTTGTGTATCTGTCGATCCAATGCCATCTGTAAGTTATAATGTATGTGTGGAAATGATAAGCTAAAGCATAATAGTGATTATAGTGTTGATATTATTCACATTGTTGTAGATTTAAACATTTTCATCAGGTCATTTGACTTTTTTTCACTGTAAAATATAAAGAGAAGTTTAGAGTTGACATTATTTCTATATTATTCTGTCATTATTTTACTGTTTCGGCCCTCCGCACATCAGATATAGTTGAATGTGGCCCCTGAACTAAAATGAGTTTGACACCCCTGTATTAGAATGTTGATTTTTAGTATCAGGTCTGACATCAAATAGAAGTCACATTAAAGGACCCCGAATCCTGATTTCTCTGGTATAGTTTGTTTATGCTAATCTGCCATGATAGTGTCACAGCCTCAATGCAACTAACATTCATCATAACATCATAACACCGCTAAAGCTAACAGTACTGTAGGCACAAGGCTTGATGGGTAATCAGTTAGTCTGCATTTCTTCTCACCTTAACGTGTCCATCACTTTAGCTCGTTAAACACAGGACATTGTATTAGTGCATTTTTAATATAGTGTCAGGAGAGATGTTTTTGTAGAATATGTGTACGAGAAGGAGTATTGTTGCATTAAATTAGCAAAAACATCGCGTTTGAAGATACGCGGCTTTGTCAAAAATTGCTATTTTAAGGATACACACACAGATAGTGCAAGAAAGAAGAATTATTGTCCTGACATTGTGCAAGAAAAATATTCATCTTGACTAAGAGGAGTGAGTTTATATTGAATGTGTCGTAAAAATTTGACAGAAATCGGTGTTTTTTGGCCGTTTTTTGTTAGTTGTGATGTGATATCACATCAGTGACGTCGATTTATATTTTGAGAACTTTAGAACTTAAATTTGTCATATTTTGCCGAACTCATTTTTATTAGTCTTTGGTTCATTTATTTGTGTATTTTGGGACTGCAAAGCTGGCTTTATGTTAATTTTTTGTCAAAAAATCGAGTGGATTTTTTTTTTTTTTTTTTTTTAAATTACTTCTCATTTT
>JAPSES010000124.1:8356511-8367300 GCA_029822895.1 Maxillicosta whitleyi | reverse complement strand
GGATTTCTTCTGGATCACCCCCAAAAGTTAATCATTTCTTCCTTGTGCCATTGCCAACAAATCCTGAAAATTTCATCTAAATCTATTCATAATTTTTTGAGTTATGTTGCACACAGACAGACAAACACCGGCAAAAAAAATCACATGTACTTACATGGATTTTATCTGTTTTATGTACTTATTATTACCTTTGGTAATTTGAAGGTAAGCCTTGGTAGCCAAAAGTCTTCTCCCTCACCTCTGAGTTCTTTAATGCGTCCTTTCTTTCCTTCACATTTTCATCGGCAACAGTTTGTAAGACTTTTATGTTAATACAGGAAGAAATCAAGTCACCGTCCCCTCATGTAGCTATCTGTAGGAGGTCACCAGAGGATAAGGCCAAAACCCAAAATAATGAGATAGCTTTCACCTCCCTGGATAGCTCATATGAGAGTTCTCCTGCACTGGAAGTCCTAACTTCCTCTGTCCTCTGTCTCTTGGTTTAGTGACTTGATATAATTCCTGAAATTGGAAAAAAATCTAATTTTCCCTGAGAGGCTCTTCAGATCTATTCTGCTCACACTGGTGACCATTGCTTAACTATTTTGAGGGACTGTCTGCTAATGAAATCTCTAAAGTGCTGGTGCTTTCCTGCCTGTCTGGTACAGATTGTAATGCAGTTGGAGGAATACACTCCAAAGCAGCATATTCAGAAAACGAACGTTCTCGTAGCTTATCTTCTGCTTGATTTTCCCCAATAATCAAAACACAAATGAAGTGAAGGTTGTAGAAATGGAATAAACAAGTGTGTTCCACCAATTAGCGTTCTTCAGCACACAGCCATGCCCCTCAAGAATTCCAGCAAATATGAAAAGTCCTACCCCCTACTAGTTTAGAGTTGGAGGGGAAGTTTTTTTATGCAGGTAATTAAATGAAAGCACACCAAGGTTTTTCAGACTTTTGGGATAAAGTTAAGAGGCTTCTCCATGGGTAATGTCAAACCTGATTAACCAGTTGTTCTGATACACTTTCATGTACTCTTTCTTTCTTTCTTTCTTTCTTTTCTTTTCTTTCCTAGTATTCATGTATTACTATATTATTTGTTGTATTTTCTTTCACAACACAATGCTAGCAGAAGTGTGCCCAAATCTTACATATTAGACCTTTAAAGCATAAAGATTATTTATGCGGCAGTTCCCAAATAGATTTTTCTTTTTGTTTAACCTGTCTTGACTGATTTATCACCTTTCATTGTGATATTATCCTCTGCATTTTGCATTTTTCAGTCTCAATCGCATATTTTCTTAAATTTTAATATATCGATCACGTAACATCACAAGTAAATTCAAAGGTTATTATATATTAAAAAACAAGAAAACTGAGGGAAAAGTGTCTATTTTAGTCAAATCTATCATTAACTGAACATAAACAGTCTTTATCTCTGTCAAGTCCATGGGTTTAACTGGTGAATCGATGTTGTAGAAGATGACGGTGTTGCCATGGTAACTGTTGGACCTATGAACATCCAAATGGGTCATACTAAATCTGATGACCATGAAAAGATGACAAACTGCATTTTACACCAATTATTTACATGTATTGATAGGATTAGTGGATCAAGAGGTATTAAACAGTTTGCATCAGTGTATATTTTGGTTGAAGGTGAATATTTGGGTCTTTATGAATCAAACGTATGTGAATCGCAGTTTTAAACTTTGGCAATTAGTTTGTGTGGGACTATTTTCAGCTGTAGGCGGATGCACATTTAGAGCTGATGGTGATATACTATATGCAAGATTATAAATATCAAAGGGATATTGTGATTTATTTGTCTGGTTTGGGATGGCGATGGGGCTCCACGGTGCAATAGTTGGAACAGTATAAGTCATATTTCTATTTAGTCAAATAAATCTGTTATTTTTGGCTGACTTTTTTCATTGTAAACAATACAGTGATGAAGAAGAAGAAATCGAGTTGAGGAAAGACTAATAATGGTGTTTAAAATTCACAATGCTGGATTATGTGATGACAAACTGTAACACTCTGTTTCACCTTGGGTGATTAATTTGAAGTGCCAGAAACAAATGGTCGATATTACCTCTAATTAATATTTTTCTCTATGAGACTGCTTCTTTTCCCACTGGTTCAGTGTTGTGACGACTCAGCTCAATAATGTGTCTTTCAACAAGGATCTCTAATCAAGCCCGAAGGTCTCCTTTTGAATCTTGTCACATTCCGAGCCTGATTTCCATTCGCCGTCCCTCAAGGCAAGGTAAAACAGTCCCGAGGTATATGAGCAAAAGCTGCGTACTTTTTTACCACGGCCCTCACCTGCAGCCCGGTCACTTGATATGGAAATGACAGGAGGCCAAGTTTCTTCAGACTGAAGCAAAATAATGGCGCTTACACTAAAGAAAAGTTGAGAGAAAAACAATAACAAGAGTGACACTGATGACTCTAGCAAAAATGAAAATCTATGTCAGCTTTATTTGCACTTTTCTACGGTGACAAACACATTACAATGGCCCAGTACAGAAACGTACAGAAACAATGCAAATTCACATACATTTAATCTAATCACGATTAACGCATTAATATTCCCAGCCCTAAATATAAGCATCATATATATTATTTTAATATTTAATGTATGAATCAGTATAGGATATATTTCACATGTTGGTTTAGAGCACAGTACATCCAGTATTTTAGTTTTAATATCTCCGCACAATGATGTGAATATTTCATTAGCAGAGGGCAATAACAGCCGAGCAAAACTAAAACCAAAAGAATTCACATCCAGGACAAAGTGTTCCTCTGCATCACAGAAACTCACGGTCACCTTACACAGACACTTTGCTGTGTAAATAGCGCTCATCTGACCGTTCTCCTGACCTCTGACATCAATTAAGTGTTTTCATCCAGCCACTGCCGCTCACTGGATATTTTCTCTTTTCCAGAAAAACCACTGAAATGGCTCACTCGTTCATTCATTATCTGAACCTGCTTTATCCTTATTAGAGTCGCTGGGGTTTATTGAAATGTTTGCGTTTGTGCCGGCCGGTTTGACCTTCAGCAGGTCATTTTCGCCATGTCTATGTACTTTTATGCATTGATTTGCTGCCATGTGACTGACATATTGGATATTTGTGTGAATGTGTAGTTGGACCTGATGAAGTGGCCAGGTGGTATTAGTCTGCCAGGATAAAGATGAATATTTACATCGTACAGCCTCAGGATTACAGGATTACATTTTAAAGGCCTCCTAACCAACCTCCATCTACACTCTGAAAATGCCAGGTTTTAACAAGAAACACATGTACTTATGAGACATTTTGTTTTGAAGGGATTTCGTCATTTTAATACCGCCACAAACTTCCACATGTTCCACCAAAATCTTTTTTTTTTTCTTTCTCCTGACACTATTTTACAAAAATAGCAGCATCCTGCGCTGAATCAGCAAAACATCCCAGATAAGTTTTACTCCTTGTCCAAACCAGTCTTCATCCCTGTCAAAGAACTTATCAAATGTGGAGATACAGGAGGTCCAACTATGCAAGACTAGCGTTTTTCTAAAGTTTGTGGAAGACTTGCTGCCTGGGTGGGGCTCTAAAATGTTATATTTTCAGTAAAAAAAAAAAAGGAAATACTCAGAATTGTATTACTACTATATATAGGTATAAAATTTGGAAAATCTAGAGCAGACAAAAACACATTCTACAGCCATTAGAAAAGTCATTTTAGTTAGTTTTGATGCTCTCGACATTGATTTTTTAAATTAATTAATTAATTTTTTTACATTTAATGGTGCTGTGGTGGTGCTCACTATGACCTGGGAAAGCAAATACCCTGAGTCTGCACACTAGGGTGCCAAGGGGATCATTTAATGTGTGAAGCATCCACGGAATAGAAGTACCTCAGGCAAGTACTACACAAAACATGGGCATGAACACACCACTAGTCAGCTGCAGTTACTATCACATGATGGTCACTCAGGAGATAACAAGACAAGAAAATCACAACACAATGATCAGTGCACCAGACGAAGCCTCATAGAATATTCTATGGGTATGAAATATATATGCTGTATGTGTGATAGATGATGGCTTTTTTTAATGCTTGTTACTCAGAGCAGAGGATAAATGAGATTTATAGGTTTATTTTCATTTTTCATCTAAAAAAAACTCTGGAAAAGTTCAATGAAAGTCTCTTTGGAGTTACTCCTAGTGGCCATCAGTGGTACTGCACCTTTAACCCTCAAAGACCTTATCAGCCATTGCTGACCAAAAGTAGTCTATCTACTGATCAAAAATGTAATATAATATCAATATGTGTAAATAAATATGGGAAAATGCAGTTTATCAGCTTTTCAGCAGCATCAAATATGACCCATTTGGACGTTCAGAGGCTTCATAGTGAACAAAGAAACACAGTCATTTTCTGCAATATTGATTCATGAGTAAAAGCTGTGGAATATGTAGTTTTATGTTCAGTTAATCATATGCTTTCCTTAAAAAGTCCCCTTTTCTTAATTTTTTTTTGTTCTGATGTTGAAAAAACAAAACAAAAAAAACCTCCGAGTTGGTTCTGAGCTTTAAGGAGGTTTAAATGTGGAGAAAAATTCATCTGGGAGTCATTACAAAAATATTTCTACGATGATGGTTCTTTCCACATTCGTTTTATTTGGAGTTGAGGTCCTTGTCCCTCAATATGCATATTGAATACTTCATAAATCATAATATAAAAAACAAAAAAAAAACTTTTTGGTGGAGTTAAAAGTCTTCACTTGAGAAGAAATATCAATGTGAAAGCCACCAATATACTGTAAAAATAAAAGCAAGAACAAGTTAAATGAGAAACGAATGATATGAAGTCATTACAAACACAATGAATGACAAAGAAGGAAACTGTGAGGTATGACAGAAAGTAGAACTGTGTGATCTACTTATATTTTTGATTAAAACAAACAAACCCAGGTTGAACGGGATCTAAAATGTGTTAGAAAATTGAAAAACTTTGAATAATGGCAATTAAAACATTGCTGTACTTGCAGATCTTATTTAGATTCGATTCGATTCGATTTGATTAGCCTATAAAGACCCAACCAGTCACTGGTGACCAAAACCATCTACTGATCTAAAATCCCTGTTGATTCATTAATAAAATCATTATAAATAATTGGCGTAAAATACAGTTTGTCATCTATGTCATTTATGGTCATCAGATATGACATCCAAAGGCTCCATAGTGAACACAGAAACATTATCACCTACTACAATATTGATTCACCAGTGAAAACCATGCAATTGGATCAGTGATAGTGGATGGACACACTTTGTTTATGTTCAGTTAATGATATATTTTGCTGAAAAAGTCACTTTCTCTTTAGTTTTCGCTGATTCTGATACAATAACCCTCAACTTTAATTTGAGCTTTTATGAACATTTAGATGATCAGTAAATTAAATGTAGGAAAATACCTGATGTTCACTAAAAACCCCCACAAAATCCAGCATGTTATGTCATAATAAAAGTAACACTGGGTCTTTATGGGTTAGGTTAGGTTAGGTTAGGTTAGATTAAATTAGATTAGATTGGACTTTATTCACCCCACAAAAGGGAAGTGCATAAAAAATGTGTGCATGCATAAAGATTGTGCAAAAAACAGTAGGAAATCATAATAGTAATAAAAATTATACAGACTATTTACATATTTACAACAGAGTGGAATTGCAAAATGTCAGGCAATACAGATGAGACACATACAGAACTGGGTTATACAGTTGTGTTGTACAGCCTGACAGCAGTGGGGATGAACAACCTATCATATTTGTTCATTGGTAAAGTTTAATTAGGACTTGTTTTTTATTTAGCTGCACTAAATCGTGGGTAAAAAAAAAAAAAAAAGCTTTAAAAGTGAGAAGAATGGGGATCAACACATAGGAAAAAAAGGAAAGGGAAGCAATTGAGGCATTTTAACAGAGAGAGAGAACAACAATGAAAGCTCCACAGAGAACGTATCCCCGCTTTCTTCTGAATCCGCTGTGTCTCGACACCACAACAATATTCCCCATCTTTCCACTTTCACAGCCCAGAACATCCAAAGGCAGATTACAGGAGCTGATGCGGCTTCATCTCTGCAATAAGTGAGAATATGGAACACCAGCAGTGAGACTCAGCGGAGTGCCAATCAATACCAGTCACTGTGTTCTCTGTGACTACAATAATTATCATCACCATCCATAAGAATGCCATATTGTTTAGGGCTTCTCAGAAGGTCAAGAGCACAGACTGGTGGCATATGATGTTGCCATGGCAGCGGAGCGTCTAAAGTGCAGCTCCACCCCGGGATTGTTTTCCTGTTTGTTGTGGAAGTCATTAGCACCATCTGTGTGGAGCCGTTATCTGAGAATCGTTAAAAAGGTGGAAGATGAGCTGCGGTGCATTCAGTGACATACAGCAGCAGGGTTGTGCAATTACCATTAGATGTGTTTATGTTCATTAGATAATGGACACCTGTGTGGAAAAATCATTCTGTTGTAACTCGAGGTTTAATCTGTGACATTTAAAAATATTAAAAGTTCGTATGGAAAGGATTGCACTAGTGTTTGTTATGCAGTTGTTTTACAGGCAGGGTTATTATAAGTAATCAGTGAGTGATATTAAAAAAAAAACAACTAATGCAACAAGAATGAAAACAAAAATAAAGTAAAATCAGATTACTTTTTGCTTCTCACCTTTAATTTCAGCCCAGCAATGATAATGGTTAATGATATGCAAAAAATAAAAGGCAAGTTTTTAATAAACAGTGTTTTTTGTAGATCCTGCAAAGTCAATAAAGGTCTTTTAGAATAACTTCCAGCTATACTTTTATATTAACTTTGGAAGTCACTTCAGCTATTATCGAATCAGATTCAACCAGTACTAAGATAAAATGATGGTTTGCATCACCTGAAAGAAATTTAACCACAGAAATCAAATAGAGGTACATAAGAAATCAACATGTGTAAAACATTCAGCACTTAAAGGTCTATTTTGAAAGACTAAAGGGAATTTAGGAGGATGAAACTGCAGAAATGGTACACAATACTCATACATGTGTATTCAAGGATATTCAACAGTATATAACCTCTCAAACAAATTTAATAGTTTTGCTTTTGTTGCCTTACAATGAACTGCTAACGTGTAGAGGGAATCAGTGTTATAGTTACGGCAGTAATACCTCCTTTCCGGTAGGTGTCAGTAAAGCGGTAGCTACCAGACAAAATTGATACAAACGAGGAAGAAATACCATCAACAGTGCAGGTCTTCTATCAGTGTGTGAATTCTACTTTTTATCTTTCTTCTAATTTTGTTATTAATACGCCGTTTATTTCGTATATTTTCAGTTAATATACTTTTACGATATAGCTTGCACAAGTGTCCGTTCGCTGTTAGCTTTAGCAGTGCAGCTATGCTAAGTCGAAGCTGCAATGAGCTAGGCTGGTAGTAGTTTTGGTGTATGTGGGCGTGTAGTCCTGCAGAATAACAATTCTGTATTATGTAGCTTTATTGTCTGTGTCACAAGATCGATAGCCCGCTATTTGTAGCCTTACAACTATTTCACTCGCCTCTTTTTTTATGTCCCCCTCTCCTCATATCGTCTCATCTCTCTGCAGATTAATTTTTATCTGACCCAGATATAAAGCAGAGAGGCCGAGAAAATGGACACAAGAGCCTTGAGGAATCCATATCCTGACTATGATGGGTGCCCTACGTCCACACAGGCCTTCTTTGACTCCCAGGGAAAGGTAACGTCTCCTGAATATATATGTACAATGTTCAGTGCGTGCAGATGATGAAGAGTGCATACATGTGTTGCAGGTCCACCTCATTATTTAAACTCTTCTTTACCTTCAGCTCACATCAGAGTTTGCCCAGAGGCTCAGCAGTAAGGTCAGTGAGCTTTTAGCTGTCATGGAAAATGGGCTGAGGTCTGCTGATCCAAGAGATTGCACCACTTACACCGGCTGGGCAGGTGATGACACTAGCACACATGCAAAAATAAGCAAAAGATCCTTCATTTAAATAAAAGTGTGAACAGCACACTGATAAATACTCCACTATAATTGAAGTCTCTTCATTCAAAACATTCCTGCAAGCCTGTGGGAAAACATGTTTAAGGTTGGTCTCCTTTATAAACTGTTTGGAATTTAATCAGCTTTTCTGTCTAAAACCATTTCATAAGCTCAGAAAAAGTGGCCCAGCTTCAACTCCATGACATTGCATTTCCAAACATTTCAATAATTATTACATCACACTACCACAACACTCACTCTGCAAGGTTTTTTTCTTCAATATACACCGTGAAGTCCTAAAATTTTTTAAAAGATTACTTGCATATTTCTGTTTGAAAAGAAGGAGTTGTAGAATGATTGGGGGTAAATTTGTAGTGACGTGGTGATGCAGTGAAGAAACAAAATGATCATTTCGTAGTAGTGGGAATTATATTGTTTTTGTTGAATGACATCATACAACAAAAACTCCTGCAAGATAAGATAAAGTTTGGACAAAAGAGCAAAACACAAACAAACAAATACTTATTATACCTAATTATTCCTCTTTCAGGTGTATTTCTGTAGGGACTAGTCTGTTCGAAACACACATGATGATTTGCCCAATGACATTATTTCTTCAATCAACGCAGATATTTCAGGCCTCTTCATCTAACCATTTTTGTATTATTGATGGCAAGTACAGCATACATAGCAAGTACAACACAACACCCATATTAGTTTGTAGACTTGCCTTCAACATCTGCAATAAGAAAGCATAGATTATAAATATCAATTTTTCCATAACAAGCTATTTAATTACAAAAATCCATACGTTGTAGATTACAGTTACAGTTAAAGCTAATATAGTACATATAGAAAAATAATCATAGTTGCTGTAACCCAACATAGACATGAAGACATCAAAGCATACATACATTTGTTTATAATTTGAGGATAATCCCAGTACAGAATCATGTTTAGTTATATATGCCACTAATACTTTCTTAGTCTTGGCTCAAACTGACAGAGGAAGTAACATTATAGCTTTAGTACATGTAGTACACTTAATTTTTACATTTCAGATATAATGGCAAGCACAAATTGTTATATTTATATCAAATAGCTTCCCTTATACATAGTCTGTGAATAACTTTATAATGAGTCTCACAGGATTTGGCAGAAGGATGAATTCTCACATCAAATTGTTTCACTGCTTCTCATCTTATAAAGTGTAGATGTAGCCAGAGGAGGATTTTCACAGCCCAGAAAGGAAGCCGTTTTTCATTCAGTTTATCGCACATTTTTAAAATCAACATATTGGAAGATATATAGTTTTCACTCCACTTCATTTGCTTGGTGTGGTAAGGTGCAAACAAGTCTCAAATTTGCACTGTAATTTGCACTGTTTAATGTAATGTATTATCCTCTGATTCAAAGAAATTGTTTAATCAGAACATGCACACATTGCTGGTGCTTGTTTTAGAACCTTAAATATGTAATGGTTCTTACATTGTGTTTCTCAGGCATTGCTCTGCTTTACCTCCACCTTCATGACGTCTTCAAGGAGCCCAATTTCCTCCAGAAAGCATTAGACTACGTCAGCCGCAGCCTCAAATGTTTGACCCGTCGCCACGATGTCACCTTCCTGTGCGGAGATGCCGGACCTTTGGCTATTGCCACTGTGGTGTACCACCGCCTGCAGAGGGTGCAAGAGAGTGACGATTGCATTAACAGGTTAGTGCAGAATGAACAACGGGTTCGGTTGGACGGAGACAACGGTGCATTGCTAAAAAAGATGCACAAGCAGGCTGTAATAAAAAGTCAGTGACATTTACTAATGATACAGCAATCTCAACTCTAACTTTGTACATTTATGCGTGTAAAGGTCAGTCTGTATTTGCCAGAGTGCAGAACTATAGAATCCTTTTAGTGCTTTTGGTGTTCAAGCAGCAGTGGAAAGTAGAATTCAGGGATTTGGGTTATAAGATAAGAATATTAAACATGAGACATTGGCTTTTACTTTGCACTTGTTAAGCACAGATCACAAAGAGCACTCTGGGAAAAAAACAATTCATCGCCATACTACTTTAAAAAAAATTAATAAAATAAGCAACAAAAACAACACTAAGAGAAGATATTGGTTTTAGTAACGTGTAAAGTAGCAGCATTAAAACATCTATGGATCTTAAAGTAGGTTTGAGATACTTAATCATCAGTTCAAAGCATATAGATGATTTATCTACAGAGTCTACATCTTTTACATCAGACTTCCACAGAAGAACATATTGGTTCATAGTGTGAATGTCTGTCAAAACAGCTACATTCTGGTTTCCTCACGGTCACTTGACAGTTTTTTTCCATCTCACTATATTTAGCTTGTGTTTTTGTTGCTTGCAGACTTGTACAGTTTCATCAGACTGTGGTGAAGGGTTCAGGCAGCCTGCCAGATGAGATGCTGTATGGACGGATGGGCTACCTCTACTCACTCATCTTCATCAACCAGCAGCTTAGGCAGGACAGGATTCCTCTGCAGTACATCCAGCAGGTGACTCAGCAGCTCACATCAATTCCAGGGTTTATTTATTTATTCATTTTGATCACATTATTGCCAGTTTCCTTCATGATACAAGCAACCAAGTTAATATCGACAGAGAGGTTTAAGGTAAATATGATACACTGTCCGGCCAAAAAAAAAAAGTCACACATGCAGTATTTGACGTCACCACCTTTGGTTCTGATTCCAGGAGACATTCAGTGGATTTAACTGCACCAATAGTT
>JAPSES010000124.1:8333614-8356411 GCA_029822895.1 Maxillicosta whitleyi | reverse complement strand
GTGGTTTTCTTCAGGATGTAGCTCCATAACTATTGAAGATACGTCAAATCCGTTCACATACTACTTTTTTAGCAGACCTTCCTTCATATTCAGTTAAATTTTACAGAGAAAACACGAGTTCAAACAGGTTAAAGTCACATTTGTGTCTCACTTTTGTTCAGTTTTAACTAATTTAATTTAATTTTGTCCAATATATAAATTAATGTTTTCAGGTCACACATTTAAAGCCACTATATGAAAAAACAGGAGTTTCACTTCCATCTGATGGACATTTGTTAGTACTACAACAAAGTAAATAATAATAATTAGAAAATTCCTGGATCCAGACAGTGATCCGGATCACCTCCAAAATTGAATCATCTGTCCCTTGCCTCAGAGCGAACATTTCCTGAAAATTTCATATCCATTCATAACTTTTTGAGTTATCTTACTAATTAACAAACAAACCCTGGCAAAAACATAACCTCCTTGGCGGAGATAATAATAAAGGTTTTGTAATGATTAACCATTTGTTGCACTTAAACCCCACCATAATATGATCAAACTGTGCCATGTTTGAAATGAAATGAAAATATTTCTATATTCATCCCTTTGGATATGAATGATACTTAAAGTGTTATTAGCATAATTTCTCCCCTTGGAATTATGAGGTTCTAGCTGACATTTTTGCCAAAACTGAGTAATTCATGTAGTCTCAGTATTAGTTAGTTTATTTTCAATTTGTTTTTAATTTGTTTACTTTGCTTTAAAAACAAAAACAAAAGTTCTACCTGCAAAATCCAACTTGGTTTTGTTAAGGTTCTATCTGTGATCCAATCAGAATTTAGGACACCGATCATGTTCCACATTGTTGAGTGGTCAGGAACTGCAGAAGGGGACAAACTGTACTGACAACGACACTGAAAATGTCTGACAACTTTCAGATAAGTGCGGAAAATGAAGGTGGAGGAATTCATTGACGACATTGTTGGAGACATTTGTTTGTACCTTTTGTTCAGTAGTCAGACTTTGGAACTAAAAGACTACCAATACGATCAGAAACCTTTATCGAACATATACATGAAATGCTACATACTGTTGTGTGTGATATAAGGCCATTTGTGTTTTCGTGTTGTGTCTTTTCTGTAATATCTTTTCAATCCCTCTGATGTCACTTACATGTAAAAGTCCAGTTATCGCTCCAACATGTTACAGACACTCAAAATAGAAGGGGATTCCAGAAACGGCAAGCTCATGAGACGCCGGGTCTTTCATGTTTATCAACAAAAGGCTCACAAGTGTCAAAGCGGGCCGCTCCATTTGAGTCCCACGTGTGTTTTCCTTTTCACAAAGATGAATCTATTCATAGTGGCTGCAAACAGACTCTTCAGAGGTCTGAGCAGAGCTGTGTTACACACTCCCCGAGCAGCAGATCGACATTGTGGTCAGAATCTGATACTGCGACAGAGGATGGGATTTCACCGAGACGGGCGCAATTTTTAGCAGTTGTTATCATTGCTGGGTATTCTCCTGAGACTCTTCACCTCCACTCTGTTTTGACACAGTGTTATTGTGCCTGTTACTATGTCTGTCTGTCTGTCTCTCCAGTTTGCGGACTGGTGTATGAACTACGGCAAACACGGATGTCGAACGCCAGACACTCCCTTTTCACTTTTCGAAGGTAACGAGCCAAATGTATCCTCTTACCTATCCCACTCTACTTCTTATAAACATCTCTCAAGTCATTTCCATGTACGTAATGGTCATTAAAACACACGACAGCAGAAGCAGAGCCCTTGGAAATACAGGTGTGTTGTGTTTGTGTCAATCAGCGCAGTTTTATGTGGGCACAGATGATGTGAACATGATATCTTACACTTTCACCGCAAAACATTGCATCACTCTGCGTCACCGCCAGTATTTCAGGCAACAGCCACATAAATCCCAAAAAGTGTTTACACGTGAGGCAAGAGATTTTATTGCATTTATCAAAGGCTGATTTGTTGGATTAAATTACAACAGTAGGTGCTAATAATTTGAGTTATTTCATTACATATTACATCATCTATTCAGCATTTGTGAAACAAAGCTGCGTCCCTTGTCGTAATTACACTCAAGTATCTGTCTGGATCCATATCAGTGATTTACTAAAGTGTGTGGGAGGTGCATGGCTGGAGCTTTTAGGCGTAAATGTTCTGTTTTTCAATTAAGAACAAATAGAATTTCAACACATTTTGAACCATTATCTATTTGGAAAAGCTAGAGGTGATGAAAAATACATTGTACAAAAACAAGTACAAACTCATTTTATTAACTTTTGATGCACTCCACATTGATTGTTTTCCTTACTTTAGTATTTAATAGAATGCATGATGTGCCTGAGCCTTATAGCAGAAGAGAAAACTCTGGATAAAAGGCATATTTTCATTACAAGTTTGCGGTCTTGTTGGAAAATATCTTTTCCCTTGTTTATTAGTGAGACTTTTTGGTTTGTTTGGTTTCGATCTGTTGTTTTTGTCACTTATGCCATGTCTTGATAATGTCTAGTTTTAGTGTCAAGAGGCAATGAAAAATATATAAACCTGCACAATTTTGAAAAGTTATCACATTTTTGACCCACAATAAAAAAGACTCAACTTGCATCAGATTTAAAGATAACCAGACTCATGACAGAAACATATCAAGAGGTTAATGTGCTTTTTTTTTTATTGACTTTTGCTCCGAAAATGGTAATATTTTTTTCCCTACAAGTCAATAAATCTACACTTAAGAAATACTAGGTCCCTTCTCTAATGCACCCCCCTGCTCAGTGGCAAACAGTTGAACCTCTGTGACAAAAATAAATCTAATTAAATCTCCCCGTTTCCAGGAATGGCAGGCACCATCTACTTCTTGGCCGACCTTCTGGATCCAATGAGATCAAGGTTCCCAGCCTTCGAGGTGTAAAAAGGATCCCACAGGTAGCCCAGCTCCACTCGCACTGCGGAAAATATCTAAGGAAGAAAACCCAGGCCCTCCCTGTTGTACTTGCGCTGCATTCATCGCAATAAATGACATTTAGGAATTTAACCAATCGGACGGACGCTCAATGGCTTGGCTTTGACCTCTGCTTCAGACATTGTGCCATGTTTTTTCCTGCTTATTTCCTCCTACAATTACTACTGTTGGGTTGGAGTCTTATTAACAAGATAAATCCTTGTGTCATATCTTAAAGATATGTTGAAAAATGAGAGAATGTAGTTTTTTGTGTATATATTCATTTTGTTTGTCTAAGAGAACGGGAGCTACTTAGTGCTGCATGTCACGAATGGGTGTTTGGTAGGTTGTAAACCATTAGTTTGTATTAATTTTGCAGGGTTTCTATGCTGAATGGAATTAGATTGTTAGTTGTTTTTACAGAAAGAGAGTTCAGAAAATATTTGTGTTTCCAAACTATTACTTCTGTTGTATTTTCTGAAATATAAAATGTGGAATTTCTAAGCTAAACCAATCATACAGACAGAGTTTTTTCTTTCATGGCTGGACTGTAACGTCTGCTTAATATTGTTAAAACCAAGGCAATAAGAACAACTTCAGCTGAATATTTGTATATGTGAGAAGGAAGTAAGATGCAGGATTAGGATGGGGTAAAATGCTAAAGGAATAATAAAGTACATTTACCATTAATGTGTCCACCTTCTTTTAGCAATGTAAAGACCAATGTGCCCTGGGACGGACGGAAGGTTTGGCTACTGTGTGTGAGTGTAAGTCAGGCCGCCAACGCCGTCATAGTGAAGTGTTAGAAAGAGTTCAGAAAAATTTGTAGCTTCTCATTTCTGTAACAACCAGTTGTTTGATAGAGCATAAACAGAGTTCATACGGATGCTTGATTTCCAATGTTATAATTTCATTGTCTGAAAAGTGCTTGAATTTTAGTTTAGTGGTTGAAATTCTAACTGTGATGGGATTATATATTTTTTAATGTTAATTCTGCCAGCTTAGATGCCAAACCAAAGGTACTTGTAGAGAGAAAGTAAAAATTTGTCCAAAAAGAAAATTAGCAGCCACTCTCAGGTCGATTCCAGGTCCATTTTTGTCTTAATCTTTGTCTCTATGCGAGTGTGACTGAAGAACGGCAAGGATTCCCTTTTTTTGGATAAAATTTTCTGTTCTCCTTGAGCTTTTAAACTTTTTGCAATTATGAAACACAATTTTAGATATTTATAGCATACAATCTACATCATTGTGATAAAGTGAAAAAATATTTAGTGTATGAATGCCTGTAGATATGTGTTTTACCCCAGTAATAAGGTGCTATGCTGAAAAAATGTGAAAATGACTTTAATTTTACTTACAACCCTATTTATGGTTGGACTGTGTTAATGCAAAAAGATCACGCTGTTCCACAGTAATGAAGTGATTACCCATCATGCCTAGTGCCTACAGTACAAGACTGTGGGGGCAGTGTTATGACCTGGGGTTGGTTCAGGTCATTAACATTATGGGTCGATAAAATGCCTAAATACATGTTTTTTATCTGTCCCTGGTGACACTGACACATTCCAAAATAACATCAAGACGCATCAGGGTCAAATATGTATATCACATGTCATCTCACCAGAATGCACCAATGAGAAAATAGTTTATCCACTGATTACATCATCCTCCAGCTTATACACATTTTAATCCCTTGCAATTTAAATCATTACTTTCTCATATGTCATGGCGGAAAACAATATAGCAAACACAATCATATCTCACCTCCTGCTATAAGAGGAAAGAAAACACAATTAAAAAGCTGCTGCCTGTTTTTGGAGCCACATATTTGATCAGAAAACATGATAAATTGATCTGGGTGCTGTGGATGCACGTGTTTATTTGCTGAACTGGGATTTAAAGTACAACCACAACCACCACTGAACCACAGACACATGAAGACACCTTCTATTTCCAGAATAATGGACATAGAGAGGTGTCCAGTTGTCTGATTGGATCACTGTGAACACCTAAAAATGCAAGATCTGAACCCAAGACAAAATGATGAAGCATCTAGAAATAAAGTCAGAATAATGAAACCCTGTTGAGCCACATTTTGTAATAAATGTCCAAAATATAGTAACTTTTTAATTTCATTTTGTAATAAAGCCACGTTTTGTAATACATTTTGCCTCATTATGTAATAAGTTATAACATTTTGAGAAGATTATTACAAAATGCACTTGCAACTTTTTTATTCTCTAGAAAATGGTGCATTACGTAACAACAATTTCAAAAGCATAGTTTATTTGTTAATTGTATTTTATTTTACTTTAAAGTATTTGTTAAAGCTAGGCCTATTATTAGTATCACTGTATTAGCCTAGTAGCAGCACTTAGCAATAACTATCAGTACACTATTCAAAGTTTGTATTAACAGAGAATATTCTGTAAATTCCATAAATTTTTATTATTATTAAAATTTATTACAAAATGCGTTGGGGCAGTTTATTACAAAATGCGGCTTTATTACAGAATGAAATGAAAAAGTTATTACATTTTGGACGTTTATTACAAAATGTGGCTCAACAAACATGGAAAGTGGAAGTGGAAAACATGTTAGAACCATAGTTTAATAGAAATTTTAGTTTTAATTATATAACATATACATTACACTTGCACAGCTAGTGTTGCCATGCGTTAAGGGTCATAACCCCACCACTCTGAACATAAACTGTTGCTTGTCCTTTGCACATCTGAGCAATAAACCCTGTGTGTTTTTGCTGTTGCTGTGTGGTTCCAGTCCCTCAGGTTCTTGAATGCAGAGGTGAAGAAAATCCACAGGGGGGCAGCAGAGAGGTGAAGCCGTGAGGATCCTCCTCATCTCTTACTGAGAAGCAAGACTGAAAATGAAGTAATGAAGTTTTTTTTTTGAGGGGGGGGGGTGAAATTATTTCAAGTAGGTTGAATTTGTATATGCGTATACAGATAGACAAGCTAAATATAACAAAAAAAACTTATGATTCTAATTTTAGATCTCACAAGAGCGTAAAAATGGACATTATCTCACTGTAAACACTAGTAGCTAAAGCGATGCGTTACACTGACGTGCGTGTAATCTTGTGCTGGACACTTGGCTCAGCCTGCCTCCTCTCTCTCCCAAATAAGGCTTATGTAACCCCCTTAAAATGTTGCAGCGACACAATGCCACAGCTCTTTTTTAAGCCCCCTGCCTATATGTCTTTATGACCCACAGCCAGCTGGGGTCCTGAAGGGCTAAAGGATCAGGAGGGTGGAGGGTGGGTGGATACCGAAGCATAGAGTCTTCAGGATCAGGACAGGAGCGCTCAGTCTCTCCACCCCCCACCTCCACCGACAGAAACTGAACACCTCCAGCAGGAATGGGAGTAAAAATAGAGCTCATCTGTCCAGGGGTGTGGTCTCGCAGGCATGTCTTTAGCTTCACTCGAAAGAAGACCTGCGATTCATCTGCTCTGTGGCTGTGTAACCATTCTGTGCAACAGCATCGATGACAACTTAGACTTAGTGCAGTTTGGCAAAGTGGACCCGGAGCTATTCACACTATTATTGAATTAAATAATCGAGCACACACACACACACACACACACACACACACACACTTGCGTACTCTCAGCTGCCTTTGTGTGTAGTGTAATGTAAGCACAGCTCTCCAATGTAGGCTAATTTATTTATTTGTGTAGTGCACTTCAACCACAAGGCGTTTCAAAGTGCTTTACAAAGGCATCGTAACAAATACAATTATATTAAAATCATAGACTAACACTAGAACAATAGCAGAATAAAACAGGAATAAGAGACGGTTAAAACAAAAGCTAAAAACTGTCTTAATTAGAATTAACAATTTCATTTTATATCAATCAAAACAGTACATAGATGTAGATATTTTTATATTAACCCTTAACGGTTAAAATTCTTTGTAATATGAAGTCATTACTGAGCCTCATTTATGTCACATCTGGTGAAAATAGAATGGTAGATAGCATTTATGTTCGGAAAACTGTTCGTTTTAGACATGTTTTCTACACATTCCTGTTATTTTAGTCGTGTATCCCACTACTTTTGTGGAGCTGAGATTACGATAAACCAATTTCAAGCACCAAAACACTGCGGCCACATGAGGGAAAGTGTGTTTTCTCAAGAGATTTGAACATTTTCACAAATCTGACTTCATAGTTTTGCATTTGTGCTGAGTTCTGTCTTTCTGCGGTGCTTTAGGATAAAAATAGGCCTGTTTTTACATAAAGTTGAGATTGTTTTCAACTTTTCAATATAAAACAATTGGCTACTTTATTATTTGCAAAACTGTGAAATCATGAAAGTATGTAAAAATCGGGAAAATACCTTTAGACCTCTGAGGGTTTAAATATATTTTGGCATCTCAAGAGGTTTCATTTAATTCAAGACAATATATATTGACTATAAATGCTGTTTGTGAACATTAAAACAATCTCCGAAGTGTCTCAAAAAAGTCATAAATATACGTTTTGTCATTAATTGGCCAAAAACATCTCTTAAGTGACAAGAGTTGGAGGGGACACATTGAATTTGCAGAATAATGAGCACCTGCAGTCTATGTTTTCTTGTTTTTGGCTTTATTTTACAGGTATTTCATGTCCCAAAATAACAACGATAACAATTTATACATTCATGTTTGGCTGTAGATTTGCTGGAGTAAAAAAGAAAGGACAAAGGAAAGACTTGCAACACTTTGTATTATATCATATTATTATCAACCTGCAAAGAATCAATATTTTTGTTACATTTCAACAGCTTATGATCCGTGTTTATTATTCATTTTATAGTGTAAACGATGGCTTTTGATTTCAGCACAATTTAGTAAAATAAACTCTAAAAAAAAAAAAAAAAATACACTGTCATAATTCTTGAAACAGTGAAGAATAATTATTTATATCCCAATTTATAAGATGTTGACGGGCTATAAATGTTCTCAAGTATCAGAATGAAGTGTAAATATAGTTTTAAATAATAATAATGTTTGTGGTTTCATCCAGGGAGACTACATCCCTGCAGTATTTGACATAAATATTCCAAGAAACCCTGCATTGTGAAGGTGATAATAGTTTTATTGTTATAATACTGTTATTGGGTAAAATATTGAGCAGATAAATGAACATTTGATAGATCTTATATGTCCTAATTTATCCTCATTTTGCTGTTAAATGAGAGAACAAATGCATGCATTGTGGCAAAAATACACAGATACAAGAGAGAGTAAAAAAAAAAGTTTTTAAAAAAAAAGCAATTTAATCCTCCCCATAAAATTTTCTTGTTAAAGTTGGTATGTTTTAATATTTTTACAGTCAAGGCTGAATGTTTAGCAGCAAGTGTTTTATCAAAATCAGGTCTGAATCAATTTTATTCTATTTGAGTGGTTACATAACTATGTCTAAATCTTACTTTGTTAAAGTCTTATTGGATCTTATCTAAAACTGATTTATGTTTTATCTAAACCATGTCTGAATTTTATCCGATCTAAATCTTATTGTGTTTAAACAGTGTCTACACTTTCTTTACATCTTACTTTGTCTAAATTGTACAGTATGTTACTTAAATTTTTCTTATCCGAACCATACCTAAATCTTACCTAAATCCTGTTGCATCTTCTCTAAATCTTAGTCTATGTAAATCTCCTTGTATCTTCTTTGAATATTATGCTTTTTGTCTTATTCTAAATCTCCTCTAAATCATATTGCTTCTTATCTAAATCTTAGCTCATCTAAATCTTGTCAAAATCCTATTGTTTTTTTCTATGCATCTTATCCATCTAAACTGTACCTTATATGTAGCATTTTATCCAAATTCTATTCCATCTTACTTAATATATATATAGTATATTTTATTTTACCTGATCTGAATCCTTTTGTAAGTCTCACCTCATGTAAATCTCATCTTAATAACAACTTATCTTACTTATTAAGACTAGAATTGTATGATTGTCATTTACTTTGCACGTCACATCCAACCTGTGTGTAATGCGTCTTAACACAATCAAAGACCATTAGTGTTAATGTCACCGTCAGCACCATGGAGAGCGCTGATGAAGATGGAAGCGCTCCGCCGATCAGATCGTTTAATCTGCATATATGGAGCAATAATGTATTCATTTCTGGGCCTGGATCCCTCTCTTATGATTATTCTTTATTGCCTCATATTCTCTCAAGTGTCATTACCCTTTTATTCAGCTGTACTGAAATGTTCAGTGAGCAGGTTTAGATACAGTTTCATTTGAGATAAAGCAGTAAAGAATTATAAAAACCATGAACTATGGAATGTCTTAACCGCTTTGGGCAGAAGCTGATCTGTGTATAGTGCTAAGGCTTGACCTTCACATTATGATCAGACCTATTTTCCTGTGTTTAATTCGAATTACTCAGAATGGATTATCAAAATATCATCTAGTATATTGGAGTAAATCAGATTTTTTGAGTACTTTTTGCCCTGCTTGTCATTTCACCATAAGAGGAGGAGCAGTCTGTGTTTAAAAATACCACCTTCTAAATGAGCCCTGCTTGTGTTGGACACTGTAGCTGACACTAATGCATTTTCTCACACAAAATCTGTCATGCATCTCTAGAACAAAAGGACAAAAACGAACTCAACATCTACGCGAGTAAGAACACGAGGTCTTTTAGAAAATTAAATTACGAGTGTTTAATTCTTCACATGCACAAAACAAAGTCTTGACACAGTTCTTTGGTGGTCCATAAATAGCCCTGTCCCCTTCTAGAGGAGCTGCTCTGGGGGCACACAGCTCCTCTTTCCGTTTGCCCTAAGAAAGTTAAAGATGTTCCAACGTGTCATCTGATCTGCCTCATTAGCATACGTGACATCACATGCCCGGGATAAATAAGAGGGGGCTTTGAGCATGGCTCAGGACCACTCTGTCTTAGGACTTCAGCTTCTCTTCTCCTTTCTTTCCGCTCCTCCAACACACTCTCTCTCAAAATGGTGTGTACTGTTATGCGTGTTTTTGGATGTTTTTTGGGGTGGGGCGATACCAATGGAGTTATATTTTTTCCCTTTTTTTTGTGCCTTGGGAAGATATTTGTGACTTAAATTTGGATATCGTCTTTTAAAAACCCCAAAGTGTTTTTGACAGTTTATAGGATTGAAATTGTGCTTACCAGAGCATAGTTTTTTATCACTCTGAAGAGCTAATTGGTTTCTGAAGATTCCAAAATGAAAATCAGGACTATCCTATTAAAAAATAACCAACATTTTTGTACAGATTTGGAGAGTTTGTGGCTAAAAAGTTTAGTTTATTAAGCAGAAAATCTTACTTAACTCTTGACATTTCTGTGCATGTCATTTTCATTATTTTCTGCATTTGTGTGCATTTGTGTCTCATTGTGTATATCTACCTTTTTGTGTGTTTCAGACTGAGTTCACCGCGGACCAGATTGAGGGTAAGTGAAGCAAAAAGGAAGATCCAACACTTGTACATCTCACAGATAATTTAGCATGTGACCTCGACACTTTTGTCTTATCTCCAATGAGGGATGCTACTTATCAGCTGTCGACTAGACACCCAATGCAGAGCAACATAAATGTAGTTTACTCATTTTCATTAGAAGTGGAAGCTGAAGGGATGAATACAGTTTCATGTTGGAGACGCCTTAAAGGACACGCCATTCCCCTGAGTTGTCCAGTTGTCGAGAAGGATTTCAGATATGTCTATTCTAAGCCGACCTCAGCCTTGTCTTGTGAGCCACAGTGGCCCTTGCACAGCAGAGGTGTTAATCCCAAAGGCCAAGGTCTAAGACACAGAGTCGGTGGGATCCCGTTACACAAGGAATCCAGTCTCCTGGTAGCCCCTGATACAAACCCCTACCCTTTTGTCCAGCACTGAAAGACATGCTCTATAAACATCTAGTGTTCATCTAGAAGTCAGGAAACTTGAATGTTTCTAGTTGTACCTCTTAGAATTGCAGGATAATTGTTTCCATTGATTTAATCAACCCACAAAACTTTGAAGAAAAGCAAAGGTGCTGATTCCTCACCTTCAAACGATACTGCACGTCTGGTATTTAGTTGGTCAGGCAAGATGAGGTGTTGATTTCACTGCAGTCAGCATTCTTAAGGTTAACTTGAGCAAAGCCGTTGGGCAATGCCTCTATATGGCAACGGGTACAGTATCAGGGTGTATCAGTTTGCGTTGTATGTTTCCCAAAATGCAGCAGGGGAGGAGCGAAGTGGGGAGGTGGAGGTGGGAGTAGTAAGGGCATTAATCTGTCAAATGGAATCACGTCGACTTGGCTTCCTGGTAGGATCCGTCAAAATAGTCGCCAACCTTTATCCGAGGCCCCTTTTGGCAGCGTTCACGTCTCTGGCTGCAGCTGGCATTCTTTATTAACGGGACAATGACAAACGTATGTGTCTTTTGCCGTCTTTGATCCAACAGTGCAGTGTGAAGCCACAAAGCTGCCACAGGCCATTAATAATCCTGAGATACAAAGGATAGACAACATATAGTGCATCTAAAAGGAGCAACATGAGGGATTCTCTTCCATTTATCTTTAATTTTCTTAGATAAACTATCTCTTTAAATCTTATCTAATCTAACCCCATCCTATTAGTTTGATCTCAAAGAACCCGTCGAAATCTTTTGACTTTTGTCTAATTCTTGTCTTATTTTATTTATCTAAAACATCTAATCTTAACTCGTTTTATTGAAGTAAATCTTCTCTAGATATTATTCAAATGTATTTATTCCTTATTCCATCAGTTTTATTTTATCTCGTCCAAATCTTATCTAATCTTATTTCATCAAAACAAATCACATCTTAACTAATTTTATGTCATCTGAATCTTATTTAATCTTATCTTTGCTTAATTTAATCTTAACTAATGTTATCTAAGTCCTATTTTGTCTAAATGTTATCTTATCTTTTTCACCCAAACAAACCAAATCTCAACTAATTTTATATCATCCTAAACCTTATTTAATCTTAATTTCACTAAACCTAATCTTATGTAATCTTGTCTAAATCTTAACTTATTTTGTTAAATCTGATCGAAATCATATTTAATCTTGACTAGTCTCATACAAATCTTATCTGGATTCCATCAAAATCTGATATTGTGTTTGTGATACGGTGCTTTGTTGCCATGCAGCACCATTTTTCCTTGATAAATTACCTCTTTTCTTTCTTTCTTTCCTTCCTCTGACTAGACTTCAAGGAGGCTTTTGGTCTCTTTGACAGAATTGGGGACAGCCAGGTGGCCTTCAACCAGGTGGCTGACATTATGCGCGCCCTGGGCCAGAACCCCACCAACAAGGACGTCACCAAAATCCTGGGCAACCCCTCCGCTGATGGTAAGATTGTGTTTGGAGACTTTCTAATCAACCTACCGCTGTATCGACGTAGGATAAATGTATATGACGAGGCTCAGAAATGGTAAAGTTAGTTTCATAACTCTATTTCTGTATGTTTTTAACTTGAGGTGAAGCTAAGTTGAACCTAAATTGTCACAAGCAGGTCAAACAAGTCTTTCTGTAACTCTAAAACGTTAAAAAGGCTGTTTGTTCCCTTCGGATGCCATCACTACAAGCTTCTCTCCCCAGGTGTGTGTAGTAAAGGTGTGTGCTGTTAACTCTACAGACATGGCTAACAAGAGGCTCAACTTCGACGCTTTCCTGCCCATGCTGAAGGAGGTGGATGCCCTTCCCAAGGGTACCTACGACGACTACGTTGAGGGTCTGCGTGTCTTCGACAAAGAGGGCAACGGCACAGTCATGGGCGCTGAGCTGCGTATTGTGCTGTCCACCCTGGGTGAGCGCTCAACTCTCCCTTTACCCAAAAATAGAAGTGCATAAATATAGTAGGCTGAAGCGTGCGCAGTATGCGAGCACACGTGTGAAATGGAGAACGTGTTCCTTGACATGGATGCTCGGGTGTTCTATCTACAGGAGAGAAGATGTCTGAGCCTGAGATTGATGCTCTCATGGCCGGCCAGGAGGACGAGAACGGCAGTGTGCACTATGAGGGTAAGTTCTTAATCTCCCAGCATGCGTCGCTTTTCTACTTTTCTTCAACAAATGATGTTAAAGATGTTTTTTTTTTAATTTTTTTTTTTTTTTTTTGTCTGTCTCCAGCTTTCGTCAAGCACATCATGTCTGTGTAAGAGGCCCGCAGTCAGAGTGCTGAAGAAACTGTAGCTTTCCTACAAACAGCCGAATGGTGTAAGGACATCGACACTGTTTCAAAGACCAACAAGGAAAGACAAGGACTATGTACAAGGGATGTTGAAGCAAACCCATCTTGTTGTGTATTTTGTTTTCCTTTCCACTTCGTCTCCAACCCATTTCTTTCGGAATGCCGCCACTGTCATCTCTCCATTGTAGACCCCATCACTCGGCCTCAACTCCCCCCGGGGGTGTGTCTCCACTCGCCGCATTGGGGTGAGGAACGGGGGAGAAGGGGTGACCGCTCATCAAGTGAGGGTAGATCCCTCCCTTCCCACCGCCACCTCATTCAGTCGCTCTATCACTGGCCCAGCAATGCCAAAGGTGCTGGAAAATGGTCGTGGATTGACCGCCAAATGTCTCCCCCTTCCCTCAAAAGTTGTATTTATATTCACTCTGTTCATTTCAGAATAAACTTTTCCAACGTACATCCCATTTGGATTGATTCTTGATCTCTCATTCCTGTCATTCTGTTGTATATATGTGCTTCTTTGTAGATTTAACCAAGAAAAACTGAATACACAAAGAAAAAGACCAAATAAACATATACATTCTCTTACTATTCTGCAATTTTTTAACAAGGTAAGGCACATTTATTTATATAGCACAATTCATACACAGGGTTTTGCAAAAATGGGAAAGAAACAGGTTAAAAACACAATTACAAATAAAACGTAAAAAATAATCAGTTACAGTAGAGTAAAAGAGAGGAGTGCAGATCCTACAAATCTTTAAAAATACATAAATTAATTTAAAAAAAAAAATGCAATCAGACCAGCATTACATTATGTATTTGGATTAAAATATACTGAAGGTACAGATACTCCATGATCCATTTTAGCAGAGTATGCAAAAAATTAACATAAACATTAGGCATTTGTAAAATGAGGAGGAGCATGGTTTGGTTTTTAAGGAATCTGAGGTCTCTGATGAATGTAATACTTATCCCATGCTAGTTTTTCTTCCTTCACAAACCTTTATTGGTTTTTGGTAGGTTCACTTTTGGGGTTTTAAGGTCTGCTGTAGAAGAGGATAAGAGAGGCAATGTCTTAGAAAACAAAGATGTGAAACTGGAATGGTTTTTAGCATAAGAGGTGGGTGCTATATTTTCTTTTCCTAGTTAGAATTTTATTTTTAAGGTTAAGATTAAAGGTTGTCAAAACTTATTAAAGATACAGTCACATGTTATAATACTAAACAAATACAAAGATGCACAGTTTTGAAAGGGCTGTGTTTATGTGTTTCTTGTGATCATGGTGAGGATGAAATTTCTTTTTATTGAGAAAAGAAATTAGACATACACACAAACTATATGCATCCAGAGAGTGGGTGTAGAAAATGACAAAAAAAAAAACATTTACAGTAGCTCATTATTGCCTTGGCATATAGGATTTCAGAGTAAAGAATCAATAAAAATAATAAATAAAAACACAAAAACACATTTCCTGCAGTTAGAGGATAATGAGTTCATATCTGTGCAGTCATCCCAGCAACATAAGGTCTCAAAGGAATCACATATATCACCCATTTCTTCCAGCGTTGCACAAAAGAATCCATCTTCAAGTTTACAGTGAAGGTTATTCTTTGTACCTCATAAATTCCGATGGTTTTGTCGATCCTAATGTGAATTTCATTGTGTATTTTATCGTCTTTTGCGCACAGATTTGACGAATTATCTGTTTCAAGACATTTACATGAAGTCTCCTGATGTGTTTTTGTTATTTAGATGTTATTCTGATTAGATTACAGGTAACTTTTTACATAACTCCAGTCATTATTATCTCTAGCAAACTTTGTTTTTACTTTGTCTACAGTCACCTGTGTTTCACAAATAATAAAAAAATAAGAATCAATATATAAGAGCTCAGCTATAGGATATTCTTTATTTGCACATAAGATGGACAAGCTGCTCCAATTCTTTAGCCTAACCCTCAAAAACTATACAACACTGCGTACATGTCTAATGTGACCTTTAGTGTTGCTGTTTTTGTAAACAGATCAACCTGCTGGAGGCAAACTTGTCTGAATTAGGGTCCTTAAAGCAGATAGAACAGATAGAACAGATTATACTGATCATACTTGTTTCTCTTTTCTTCAGGTACAGCAACAAAATACAGGAAATGTGTGCCCAGCCATTAAAGACACACAAAAAACAGACATAAATGCAATCTAAAGGTTAAAGTCAATATTTAGTGTGACCTGTGACCCCATAAGAAGAAGCAGCAGAAATAATTAAAAACTTCTGGCATGAGTTGAATGAAACCTGGTATAAAACATCAGAGAATTAATACAATAAATCTCACATTGTCTTTGGTTTATAAAAGCTGCTCCCCCCCCCCTCTAACTTATGTTTTAAATACAGTACATACTTCCAATATATACAGACTGTGTGTTAATACAGAGTCTATGAAATGCCTTTGAGTGCTCAGAAGAATTTACTGAACTAATAAATCTAAGGTTGGCATAAAACTTTTGCACAGAACAGTTAATGTGTATATGTTTTTGACAAGTTGTAATTAAAAACAATACTCTTGTGTGGAAAATAGTCATAAACTATAGTTGGATTTTACATTTTAACACATAAAGACCTAAACATCCACTGGCGACCAAAATCATCTACTGATGAAATGTTAAATAATTACTGATCCATTAATTAATTCTAACAATCCATGTAAATAATTGGTGTAAAATGAAGTTTTAATGCTTTTCATGCTCATCAGATATGACCCATTTGGATGTTCAGAGGCTCCGTAGTGAATGTGGAACACTGTCATCAACTATAACATTGATTCACCAGTAAAACCCATGGACTGGGATCAATGATAGTGGAAGGAAATGCTTGGTTTTTGTTCACTTAATGACAGGTTGGACTAAAGAAGATACCTTTTCTTCCTTTTTCTTCATTTCCTTATTTAAAAAATATTCAATCTGAGCTTTTCATCATCATCTACATAATGATTAAATTAAATATGGGAAAATACTTGATTTTTATAGAACAAATGCAAAATACAGAGTATAATATTATGGTAAATTGTGATAAATCCTTTAAGAAAGTTTAATTAGAGAGAAAAATTAACTTGGGAACAGACAGTAAAGTCTAAAATCAGTAATAACACAACAGAGACACGCACTCTTTTGTTTTAAAAGTTTAATCTAATATATATATATATATATATATACAGGGTCAGTATATTAAATAATGGAAAAAATACCTCATTTTCACTGAAAAAAGGAAAATACAGACTGTATTATTATAATAAATGGTGATAACTTGCTTAACAAATGTTTAAGATTGACAAAATTAATTTAAGAACTGCCACAAAACTAGCGCTGGGTCTTTATGGGTTAAGATGGATTTCTTTAACAAAAAAAAAAAAAAAAAAAAAAAAAAAATAATAAAAATAATAATAATAAAAATAATAATTTTTGTGTTGCAGTTATTTATATGACCTGTGGAGGGCAGCAAAATCATTAAATTCACGACACATTAAAGCAGTAGAAGAAGAAACAGTAGACTAGAAACTTTTTGCAGCGTATGAAACTGTTAACGGATCAAGTGTAACAACCTTTATTCGAGGCAACAGCTGAAAGTTTCTGCCTGAAACAGTTTAACGTTTGGTGGCGAAGTTAAACGAGCAGTTTTGCGGCAGAAGTTTGCGTTCGACGGCAGCTGTTTAAAGTGAATTTTGGGAAAGGAATTAACCGCTACGTCTGATGATTGAGGCAGGTTCTCCAACAGCAGGATACACGGACACGAATAATGGACTAGATAGCGGATGAATGTAGGAAAATTATAGTAAAATCTAGGAGAGACTGTAATGGCAGAGTTTATTTTATGTCATATTATTGTGTTAAATTCTGAGAAATGATGGAGAAATGTTTTTTATTGAAGCAATACAAAAAACCGAGTATAATGTCATATTAAATGGTGATAAGTCACTTAAAAAAAGGTTAATTAGAGAGAAAATTCATTTGGGAACAGACACTAAAGTCTAAAATAAGTAATAAGAACAAAACAGGGACACTAATTTTTTTATAGCTTTTGTTTTAAAAGTACATTTGTGCTAGCTCTAAGTCTTACATCAAAAAATACTGTTTTTCCACCCCTTTTTCTATACTTTTTTTTTTTTTCCCCCAAAGAATGTTGTTGAAAACGATTGCCACGACCTGTTTTTCTGGGTTGAGAAATGGCTTTAACAGTGGACACTTCCTCCCTGCTGCTGCTTTAAGGTAAGTAAAGATTCTCTGCTGAGCTGTGTGTTTTAACAGATGAATTGTTCCCATTTATGTTGTGTAAAAAAGATTCAAGGAATGATGGTGATAGTCATCCCAAAGACAAATAGGAAACTGAGAGGTGACAGGGGTTTTTCAGTCACTGCCCCCAAACTGTGGAATGAACTACCAGTGCACATCAGACAGGCTGAATGTCTATTTTTAAATCCTCTTTTTAACTCAGTTTGAGAGGTTAGCCTTTATTGTTTTAATGTTTAATTATTAGCCACTGCAGTATTGACCCATGGAAGGACCTGAACTGAACCAAAGGTGGTGCAGTTAAATATTGTGTACCTTTGGCTGGGCAGTGTGTATGTGTGTGTGTGTTTATTTGTTCTTTGTTTTTTATTTGGGTTTTGAGTGATCAGCCTTGGGTGGTGGGTGAAAAGGGAGTTGACATTCAGGTGTGACAATCCAAGTTCATTCTGTATTTTTATACTTTATGCTGTACATCACACCGTCTGTGTAAAATATTCAAAATGTTCTCTAAATAAAGTTAAAAAAAAAAAAAAAAAAGCCTCCATTCCTTTCAGACTGCAGCATACTCAGGCTGAACATATCGGGCATCCGGGACCCTCAACCCGTTCAGAGTCTTCCTCTGCCAAGACCCTGATGGACATCGGGATGCGCCGGATCTTCAACGAAGACCATGATCTTTTCAGACAAAGCGCCCGTCGATTCTTCCAAGAGGAGGTGATTCCACATCATAAGGAGTATGTGCAACTCTTACATTTGTTTTCACTTGATACCTGAAACTTTGATTTGACCTTTTTCCCCCCTCGGTTTGATTCCCAACTTAATGTTCCAGGTGGGAGAAGGCAGGTCAGGTGAGCCGGGAGGTGTGGGAGAAGGCTGGCGAGCAAGGCCTCCTGGGACTGATGATACCAGAGGAGCATGGTGGTGTCGGAGGAGACGTGTTTTATGCTGCTGTCATGTGGGAGGAGCAGTGAGTCACTTTTTTCAATCTAAAACACAAGTAAATGTGTGTTTTTTTTGTTTGGTTTTTTACATTAACAAAATTAACTACACAACAATGTAAGGTGAAAATAAAGTAAAACAGAAAAATAAAATAATATAAATTAAATGGAAGTGGGACACACTCCTTTTGTTGTAGCTGGATTACTATTTTTTTTAATAACAATTTTATAAAATTGATTTTAACAAAAAGAGAATTACAATATGGTACAAAGAATGTTTTATTTTTTTTCTGCTTTACATTTTTGTACACTCAAAGTAGTTTACAAACACAAGAAGTATAAACCTAGTTCACACTATGCTTTAACCTAAATTCTACTAAAAATTAAATCTGTGTTTTTAAAGCATGTAGTTTTCAAACAGGATTTGTGAATTTACGATTATTTTAGAATTATTATGCATTTAATATACACATGGGAAGTGTCTAAGTTCAGAACAAATTCAGATGTTTTAAAGCATACTTTTAACACTTTCAGAAGGTCAGTGAACTCTTCCTGCAATTCACGGTATTATTAATAGAAAGCCTGACTGTGTCTGCATCATTAAGTTTAAGTATTTTACGTTTTTATTGCAACATGATTTCTGATTGATTTGTACTTGTGTTAAATAAAACTGAATAAGAGCTGTGACTACATATGCAACAATAACTGAACAGGATACAGTTCTGCTGCCTCAGCTCTGTCTGTATTTTCTTACTCCATTAATATATATTATTGTAGAATTAACTGTTTCATATTTAAAGAGGGAATAGATCGCCGCATGTTGTGCCTCTTCCTTTTATTTTTCAGTGAATTTTTAATTTGGCGTGTTAATACAGTATTGTACAGGGAGTTGCACCATGGGGAATTTTTAGCATTAATGTTAATGTCGTAGACTGAAATTTGTTTTTATTGAGTGTGTGGTACATGTTTACATCCACAATAATATTCCACTTTCTTCCTGACATCTTGTAAACACCATATCCCACAAGGATTTTCTGAATGGTGTGTGTTTCCAATAAGGAATGCAGAGATGCTGATATTCTGCTTTTCTGAGGTTTCTTCACACATGTTTATGGCACATTTGATAAGTATTTATGACTTGGTTGGGACACTGTCCCTCTTTATAATTGTCTGGGAGAAAGATAGGTGCAGCAAACCCAGCTGTTAAACATTATGACCGAGATCAGTACACTTATGTTGACCTTTTCCACAAGATGTTTGAAGAAACAAAATGAAGAACTCAAGTTGACACAGAACTGTCACAACGGGTACAAGGGACATGAGCCCAAGTTGCAGAGAGGGACGTAAACAGTGGATATAAAACAGAACAGTTTGAGAAATACAATCTGGAAGTAATATTCTCAGGAAGAATCCAGGCTCAGGGTCAATGCACAAAAAAAGGTCGAAAGGGAAACAAAAGTACAGGCTGGGGAAAAGGCAGAGACCGAGTATTAAAGCATACTCTAAAGCAAGAGTCCAAAACCATGAGAGCAGTCCAATGAGGCAGAGGTACCGACAGGGGCAGGCCAAGACGGAGGTCCAAATCCAGAATAGGTCAAACAGATCATGCACGGGAGGTCAGATGGAAAAACACACTGGCAGGTCACAAGAAACAGACTAAGAGGACACAGACTTGGAAACCACAAACTGACATGAAAATCTAGCAACGAGACACTGACAAGACAGGGTTTATATACACTGGGGCATGGAGAGAAAACAAGACACAAGTGTGAAACATTAAGGAGGAGTCTGGTTATTAAACAGGTGGGAAAGACGGGGAACAGGAAGTAAAGACAGACACCACACAGGTTGAAAGCTACAACCCTCCCACGACCCCTAAGCGGTTGAAGATGGATGGATGGATGTGTTTAATACTTTTTCAGCTTAACAGTAACACATCTTGTGTGGTAACAAACAAAGTACATGCCATTCACAAATATATCACTGTAAGGTGGACTGACTGAAGCATTCAATCAAGCATTCACAGCCAGAGGTGTTAGAGTTTTTAATTCAAATGAGCAATGAGAGGGGGGTGGGGGGGGGGGGGTTAATGAGGGATGTATGCTTTGAAATGTAAAATAAATGTTGATACCCAAGACAAAGACAAAGTCTCAGAAAAAGTAGAGCTAAAGGGAGGAATCGAACCTGCGACATAAAGTTTTGGAACCGTATGCGTAACCAAGTGAGTGAGTCATTACAATGGAGATGGACAGATGCGTTAAGGGTAGCGAGAATGCATAGAGAATACACACTATTTCAAAACATTAAATGCATAAAGGTGTGCGTTTTATCCAAACTAGCCAATTGGAAGAAGTAGACGGAACTTTTTAATGATTGTTCATCCATTGTCCGGATGTGATTTGTGCTGCAGCCATCAGTAAGCCCCATTGACCCCAATGTTAACAGAAAATTCAAAGTGATCCAGAATCCAGGATTTGTTCCGGATCACCCCCAAAAGTTAATGGGTTCTTCCCAGCCCCACACTCAAACCCTCCACCAAATTTGATGGAAATCGGGTCAGTAGTTTTTACGTAATCCTGCTAACAATGACACAAACAAACAAATAAACAAACAAACAAACCAACAGACGCGGGTGAAAACATAACCTCCTTAGCGGAGGTAATTACCACCAAAGCACTCCCAAAACCCAATGATATATATCTAACATGAAAATTGAACATTTTTTAGGTTATCTAAAAAACTGGCATTTCCCCATTGACATAAACTGAACCTCGCGGTAAAGCCAAATTATGCGGTTACAGGACCAAACAGTAGGTAAAACACACGAAGCTGATGTCATACAACATAAACGCAGTCATAAATAATGTACTTACATCGTCATGAACGCATGTGTACACACAAAGAAAATGATGTGGAGCGACATGAAGTGTCTACCAGCGAACTATACTGAAAGTCTATAAAGTCACGCATGCACGCAGGTGCGTAGGTACGTCACCACTGACCTTTCTGGTGTCATGACACTGGCTTCAGCAGGGAGTTTTCCACAATAATCATAATGAACCATATACCATTTAACCATATAAGATGCTTTTTCACATATAGAATTTGTAGATATTTATCTGTCATGTCATATGAGGTTTTTTTTCCTTAATTTGTGTGTTTGAATCTGTGTTTATTCAAAGATAATGTGATAAAAGACTGAAAGACTTTTAAATAGTGACTAATAATAATCCACTAATACTGAAGTTTTTGACGAGGCCTGCTAAATAATAAAAACAAATTAAAGAAACAGAAAGTAATACTTGTCACAGAATTTGGCTTTAAATATTGGTATCAGTCTAGAAACTGTATAACTATTATGAAATCAGGTAATGAAACATTTAAGTGGCGTCTTTGTAATAAATGCAAAATGATACGTTTAAATGTGATATCGGCACATTTATTCCTCTTTATACTGAAATGTGTTATTGAGTGAAGAACTGTTTCAATAGTACACAGTATCCAAGCCACTATTTTTCATAACTACAGGAGTAGATGTATAATAACATTTATTTTATATGTTCTAGAATGTATTCCAACTGCAGCGGACCAGGTTTCAGCCTCCACTCCAACATTATTATGCCCTACGTCTCTAATTATGGAACAAAAGAACAGATTGACCGCTTCATTCCCGGGATGGCTTCTGGGAAATGCATCTCTGCTATCGCCATGACGGAGCCCGGAGCAGGCAGGTCAGGCCTTAAATTGTGACATAACAGTCATACTGGGTTGAACCTTTGATAAAATGCTTATGCTGTTTGCTTCCTGCAATTAAGGGACTTTTATGACAAAAAAAAAACAAAGCACAATATTGATTCTAATAACAATGACCCTGAAAAAATGATTATTGGAGTATCATTCTAAAAAATGCAATATGATATATTCTCTTTACACATTTTTAATAGGGAATAGAGGTTTTAACACTTTAGATGTGAAACAGAAATGAGGAAAAAGAACTAGGAATTGCTGTCTCAGAGGAAGAACGGGTCAATATTTGGAGAATTCAGCAGTCAACTACATCTTCAAGAATATGAAGGGAACACTGCTGGAAAAATTTGATAATTAATAACTCCTAAAATTACAGTTAAATGTGTCCAGAGATGTAAATATAAATAATGTACATGCCTTTTGGTAATGTGCTAAACTTGTATCATTTTGGGATAATGTATATTCAACATTTGTTAAGATACTGTAATGCAATTAAAAATGATAGATATTTATTTAAAATATTATTAGCAGCTTGTCAAAAGGCTATTACCAAAAAATGGTGCAGATTAGAACCACCTACGACTAACGACTGGCTACGAATTGTGAATAGATGGAGATTCTGACCGACAGATGAAGAGCAGGGTCATGATAAATGGGACAAATGGAGAATTTTCATTTC
>JAPSES010000124.1:8322623-8333514 GCA_029822895.1 Maxillicosta whitleyi | reverse complement strand
CCACCAGATGGCAGTGGAAGTCCTGTTTTCTCATATAGTGTCTTCAAATGTGTGACCTGAACTGTGCTGTTTGGCGGTGGTTTGCGCTCTCCGAGTGCTTTTCTAGTTTAGATATAGATATAGACATTATTTCAGACATAAGTAAGCAAAATAAATTCCAGATTTATAAGGACAGTCCAGTATATGGAAATAAATCAGCCAAAAACAAAACAAATGACTCCTTAATAATACTTTATTTAAGTAAAGTGTCTGAATCTTTGTGCTCCCTCAGGTGAGCCGTCCCATCCCCGGTGTCCCATAAAGCAGGCATGGCAGACGGTCAGCAGCCAGAGGAACACTGGGCCTCCAACGGCCAAGAGAACGGCGAGAATGGCTATTCCGCCTATAGCTCTGGCTACAGGGAGAACGGATACCATGGCGGGGCGGCTGCACACAGTGGGACGACAGGTAGGAATTTCAACAGAACTGTATGCTCGCCAGCATGTGCATGTGGCGCTGGGTCAATGGGATTGATTGGGCTGCCCCGGTACACACTGCCGCTGTGGGTCAATGTGATTGGTTCTATTGTCTGTGCCAGGCAAGGGCGATCAATCCCAGAAAAGACAATTTAATAGGCCTAACTGTTTCACATGTGATTGAGTACTGAAAATATGCATGAATGCGGACTGGAATTATATTTTGTCTCACAAAACAATAGAGCCACAGGGTTAATAGAACCTAAACAGTTTGAATTTACTCAAAATAAGAACTGGATCAAAACTCCAGCTGATCATCAGGAGAAAAAATTACACATTAGTCTTTTTTAGTCTCAGTCAAACCCAACAATCATTACAGAACAGAAAAACACAGGCTACTGGATGGCAGTTTTAAAAAAAAAAAAGAAAAAGTGTAATATTTGTGTCTGGCAAAGAGACAGGCACACAAGGACTGATCTAAAATATATCTTTTGTCATTCCACAATACCACAAGTAATTTTCCCTCTTTTGTCTGATTGTGAATGACATTTAACAGTGTTAAAGGTATTCAAAAGTCTTCAGTATTAAAGTAAATTAATTATAATCTATCGACAGTAGGGCAAAGTCATGAATCAAAATAAACTCACAGCGACAAAAAAAACAAACACCTGGAATTGAAACTATTTTTTCAGTGGAAAGGTCATTGTTTACACAGATCTATAGTACAGTATCGTCAAGTTTTCTTCAAACTAAAAGTCATCATTGGTTATTTTGAAAATCAGTTAAAATACACTGTATTGCAAATATAATCTTCACGTTCTGCATCAGATGATAGTTTACAATAAAGCTCTGTTTGCTTAGTTTTTGTGTATGTGTTGTCAGTACTTGCACGAAGGATCTATTTGAGTCTGAACCACTGATCACCAAACTGGAACTTGGCAAAGAATCCTTTAATAACTTTATACCTTCATAAGCCTCATAATTAAACTCAGTCGTGTAGAAGAAATGCTGCCAAAAAAAAAAAAAAAAAAGTCATTTTTGGCCCATATGCCTAATTCCATTAGTTGCATGAAAAGCTGTTTAGTAGCTGTTGCATCATCCTGGGGTTTCAAACAAGACAATAATAGGAATATTTATATAGAATCCTTGTTGTAGAATAAAAAAAAAAGTGTGAAACAGAACACCAATGAAATTTGTTTTAAAAAATAAAATAAAACCAGTGGAACATTAGCACATTTTTGGAAGTACAAGCTAAAAAACATTTACAAGACAATTACAAACAAACAATTACAAGAGCAGAATCTCATCCCATCTCAAAATAAGACAATATTTCATAATTCAAAGGTTAGAGATCCTAAGAAAGATTTTTTTTTTTTTTACTTTTATTACCTCTATGGGACCTTTGTCTTAGTGAAACCCCCTGTGATCTAGCAGACAGACTGATATTAATGTCATTAATTAAGGAGTATTAGTATTTCCGATATTATTTTTAGGATAACTAAAACAGGTTAAGTGCATTGGGGCCATCATTCAGATTCCCACCGAAGTGTCCTGTAGCCCAGGTTAAAAACTGTTAATAACTACGCTTTATTTATTTGTTATTATTAGATCCTGAGCTTGTAATTATGGAATTGCAAATCATAATTAGTAAATTTTTTGGTATTTTTACAATTGTTATGCACTTTCAGGAATTATTATTCACCTTATGCTATTTAGTCTGGGTATATTTTGTCCGTAACCATGTGACTTATGTAAGGCTGCTCCTTTTTTTACTGGTATTTCTGGTTATGCAGCTGCTATAAAATCATTTAGACAAAGCGTACGTATGATCTTCCTCTACTTTTGAAAAACAATTGGAGGTAAGTTTCTCTCAGCATGTTTTCTGCAACGATGAGTCAGCAAATGCTCCACTGATCAACCCCCGAAGGAGATGTGGGATTCGTGCTCTGCATCCACACACATCATCAAACACACATGCAGAATCCCATGCGTTTGTAAGTCAAAGGAGCGCCCCCGTCAGAGTAAAGGCCAGCTGAGATATTACCGCTCATTTCCTTCCTCCCATCCACGTCTTGTCTTCCCGGTGTGTCTGTCTTTCTCTCTCCCTTCACAGTGGATGACTCAGCCAATTTGCCTCCCTCCCCTCCCCCCTCTCCATCCGCTGAGCAGATTGGGCCCGTGGCACAAGGTACACCTACACACACTTATAACCTGCTCAGAACATCCAGGATGACAGTGTGAATGTTGGTGAGAGTGGCAGGAAAGATCCACAAACGACAGCATCTTCTTTGTAGATTAGGCGCATCTCCTCTCTCTCTCTCTCTCTCTCGCCCTATATTGTGTTATAGCCTCTGGGTTCTGTATCACGTTGCATGCCCAGGAATCACTGTATCACCTTCGAGATGTCTGCAGCATGTGCAACACTGCCCTGTCCTGTTCACATTTCTGTTCACTAAATCAAAATTATTTCTGTTGCAAAAATTTCCATGCACCCCCCCCCCCCCCCCCCCCAGATAGCTGTCTTATGACACACTAAACTCAACAGAGCTCTTATTTTGGTTACGTTTATAATCACCAAGAGTCAAAACACAAGCCTTACATCTGTTAATGGAGACCACTTGTCATGTTAGAGTTAAATACCAGCACAAGCATCCTTCCTGCCTTCAGGCTCAAGTACATAACCTGCCACTGGAGCCCTTCATCTCATTAGTCTGCTTTCCCCCTCTCAGCATCTCCTCTGTTGTTCCTTTGCTCATTTTGTCTATTGATTTGGAGTTGACCACATCCTTGCTTTCAGCTCTTTACTCATAGAGAGCAGTGCATCCTGTTTTCTAATAATTATCCTCTTGCATGTGGCATGCAATCACTATGATTTACCGTATAATAGTTCTACTGCATGAAGTAGGGAAATACAAAACAGATCAGGAGTAAATTTTGATACATTTCAGATTTTCTTGATAGATATTTTCAGAATATACCATGCAACATTTGGTATCTTCAAATGAAAAATAAGTGAAAGAGATTCATTTAAACTTTATTATTGACTGCCGCTTATCTAACTTTATTAACTTCTTAACATCCATCAGGGTTACTGTTAAATATAAGCTATGTTTGTGCATGAAATGTAGGTTGTGATTTAGCCACATGCTAAGCACAATAGCTAGAAGATGCTCCCTTACTGATGAAGTCTAATACTAGCATTTTAGCCTTTGCGCATCTCATGTTATAACATTCACAGCGAGCGATTCTTCAAGTAGTTTGCAGCAATTCCTGCATCTAGCAGCATCAGTTGATCATGTGATATATGTTCAAGGCATGTCAGATTGTTCTGAAATTAGGTCTAAAAACATATTGATGTGGACAGAGAGGTACCATGAAAAGGAGGGATGGATGTTAAAAGGTTAAACAGACTATTTCAGATTTTATTACATTTGCTTTATTTCTTTTGGTTAGTATTAAGGTGATTCTCTAGAGCGTCATACTGTGATGATTGCATCCCATGCATCTCCATCAGAGCTGAAAGTGTTGTGTCTCTGTTCACCCATCTAATCCCAGACTTTGTTGTCCACCATGTCCCATCCATGTGTTCCCTTTCCCTGCTGAAAGAAGAGAAAGTAGGGGTTGTCAGTGCTTTCTCTGCAAAGGAGCAGGATGAGGAGGTGGCTCCCGAGGAGCCTGTCATTTACCAGGAGGAAGTGACACATGAACAGTCAGGAGACTCGCTCTTAGTGCAGACAGATTTTGTAAGAGAGCCACAGGCTTTGGGCTACCAGCAAGCCCAGACACCTGAGGTCCTTAATGGAGGCAGCCATCAAGGTGAACACAGCCCATCACAAAAAGGTGTGTGTGGTTTTATGAGATTTTGTGTGACCAAATAGAGTGATTGTGTACTGTATGTGTGAGAAACTACACATCCCATCTATGTGGGTGTGTATGAATTTGCTTGTTTGTCCATTACTTCTTTTGCATGATGTTTCTATGCTTTGATGAGCACAAGAATTTCTTTTGCTCTTGATTTCCACAATGTGATGCAACACAGGCTTTGCTGCCAATCCTCCTGCAGCTGCGTTGCTTTTAAATCCTTAAGCTTCTGCTTCAGTATCTCAAGTTGAAATGTGCAAAATTATGTGACGTAGCAGTTTGATTATGTGCTTTTTCATGCACAACATAACCATTTGCTTTTCATTGGAACAACATCAGGACACCAGATCAACCATGCTGTTGTTGATCATTTCTGCACTTTGTATTGCCAGCTACATTGCAAATGCAAATATCACTGTCTAAACTGTCAAACATTGTAACCTGTCTTGCTAGAGTCAATGAGCTCTATATTCTTCATGTGGGTTTTTGTTGGAATATTGTGTTGCAACAAGGTGTTTCTGAGTACACCCACCTGTATGGGTGCTTTCTGAATCCAATATACCTCAGTCTGTCACATATCACTTGCTTTGAGTTGTTTTCATGTCATCCTAAGGCAAAGGACAATCTGTTTTCCTATTGTTACAAAGGCAAATGGGGCTTTAAAATCCACCTTCATTGGACATTTGTTACCACCCTTATCTTTAAGGTTAATTAATCAACAACATAAGCAAATAAGATTGCTTCTACCTTTAAGTTTTGCACCACAATTTTAAGCAAATAAGTAAATAAGATCAAATAAAAGTGTTTTAATCTTGGTTTCATAGGGTTGAGAATTATTTTATCAATCCCTGTGTTTTGCAATAGGAATTCACTTTATTTGTGTACATTTTTTTTCTTGTCATCAAACATCATGCACCTCATTCCTTCATTCCAGTTCTGCACGCTATTTCAGGTGCTGTGACCGCCCCCCCTCCCCTGTGCTGTTGTGGCCTGCCACAAAATACACTGCGCTGTGTGTTTTGCTTGATGGAGAGCTACTGTATCTATGTGCAGAGGGCCTCAGCTTGACTGTATTGGCTAGCTTTTGTGGATGCTGCAAGCAAAGCTTTTGGCTAACATAACTCAGCACAAAGTTCTACGGTATCCTTCAAAACTCACAGCCCACTCTGAAGAATGTATGAACAAGGAATCCTGTGAGCCTGCTGGTAAAGAAGATGAGGTTCAAGTATCACATCAGACGTTGATGCCCGTTGAAAAAGCAATACCTGAAGAACAAGAGGTTGCCTTGCCTGAGCCTCCTACTCCCTCTGTGAAAGAACTTTCTGATACCTCCTCAAACAAACAAGGTAACCAAGGCAGCAGTGATGGAGGTGGAGAGGACCCTGAGAGTCACCAGCTTATTGAATCCAGTTCAATACAAACTACAGCAGGAGAAAAAAGTGAAGAGGCCTCCCACCTTTTGACCGAGGACAAAATGGAAATCATTATGGCTGAATCTCTGGTGGCAGCTGAGGAAATAGGAATGACTGAGGTGCACGGTAATGTCAGTGACATTACATCACAAGAGACAATTGTGACTGAAATGAATAAAATGGAAAAAAGACAAGAAACAGCCAAATCAAGCATAGAACCTGGTGCAGAGTTAAAAACAGCACCAGATGTTTTAGTAGAGCAGCAACTGACATCAAAAACCTATTTTGAGACATCCTCTAAAAGCTACGGAGAGGAGTCATCTCAGAGTTATTATGAACTCAGTACAGCAGCAGAGATGAAATTAACAGATGAAGAAACTGAGAGCATTGTGCAGAAATTAGAGGGACATCAGGAGAAAAAAGTAAACACATCTCTGGGTAAGAAGTCATTGGAACAGAGAAGTTTGTCTCTGAACATTATGGTTGGTGCCACAACGGAAAAAATTGCAAAGACTGTATCAGAAAGCCTGTGTCCAATCAGTGGAAGCTTTGATGAATCTGATATTCATTCACCAACCTCATTTGTTGCGAGCCATTCAGATAAGCCTCCAGCCCTCTCCTTTACCCTGAGTTCCACTGCATCGCCTGAAGATACCTCTACTAAAACAGAATCACCCTTAAATTCTTCAAAGCATACTTCTAGTTATGAACAATCAAGCAGCTTCTCTGAGATGTTAGACCTGGCTGGAGCTCTGCCTCATAGGAAAGATGTTGACCACATGAGGCGAAAGTCTATGCCCACCAATGTGTCAGCTCTGGTGGGAAGTTCTTTGGCCAAGCTTGCCATTGGAGATCAGGCTTCAAGAGTTATGGGCGGAGAAAACCAACTAGAGGACCTTGGATACTGTGTGTTTAGTGAATACTCAGGGCCTATGCCTTCACCTGCTGATGTACCAAGTCCTGGGGACTCTCCACATCAGCGATTTCCTTCTGTGGAAGGTGACGTTTTGGACGAGTTGGGGCCTGATGACTTAGAAGGACTTCAAAAAGTTGTAATGCAGCAACCTAATCACAAAGGGGTTATACCTGAAATTTCTCAGAAGTCAGCATTTGACAAGAAAGATTCTCCAGTGAAGTCTTCTCTGATGCTTGAAAAAGCTGTGACAAGTGGAGTAAAACCTGATCGCCTACGAATCCCCATGACCTCCTCAAATAATCGTTTGACAGAATTCCGTCTGGAAAGTGGTCTGCCTGGTGACATAAAAATCCAAGCGATCCCTGAGGTAGATATTGAGAAAGACCCTTCCAGAGAGGCATCCCCAATCCCACCAGACAGCTCCTTTACTTTCAGTCCATCTGAAATTGGCTGTAAGGCACCCCCAACACCCACCACCCCAAAGTCCCCATATGATACAACATCAGCACCTGAAATCGCTGAGGAAGCTATGATAGATGTGTTACAGGAGGTCAAAAGAGATGATGATGCGGAGTCTAAGAGATTTCAGAAACCTGATAAATCAGACACAGAAATACAGAAATGTGAAAAGGAACATGACAAGACCAAAATAGAAAGTCAAGACATCCATGACGAAGCATTTCAGTCATTAGAAGAAAGCAAAGAAAAAGCACAAGAGGGCTCTGAGGATTTACAGGATTTAAGCTGTAAGAGGCCCTTAGAAGAAGAGGCCGAAATCCACTTAGAGAAGGTAAATCTGGAAAAAGGCCCAACAAAACTGCAAACATCCTCCCCAGTTATCATTATACCTCAAGCACAAGTAGAGGAGGAAGCGGAGGATGAAGATGATATTGAGATTGCAGAAGAGCCCCAGGAAATATTGGAGGAAGTGGAAGAGTCTGCACACACCAAAACAGATCAAACAGGGGAAAGTCTGTTGAGAGGAGATGGAAAGGAAGAACAAAAGAAAGAGATGGTGAGACTGTTAGTAGAGGATCACGTGGTAGAAGATGATCCCAAGTCTGCAGAAGAATGGAGTCACAGTGCACAAAACAGTGACTATGGGGAACCAGCAACAGACAGTTCACACCTGTCTCCATGTTCTGACCATGATCTACAAGAACAAGAAGAAGCCAGCAAGAACGAACAGTTGGAAGAGAATAAAGCAGTAGAAGACTCACGTGGCAGTTTAGGTCAGGAGAAAACGGACAAGGAAGATGTAAAGGACGAAGTAAGAGAGGAACATTGTCCAGTTAAAATTGGCAAAGAAAAAGGGGAGAAATCAACAGAAGAAGAGATGGAAAGGAAAGGGGGAATAAGCGAGGAAGAAGACATTGAGGTTGGCCAAGAGGTAGAAGAGACTTCTGTTGGACTCCGAAGTCAGGTACCCAACGATGAAACCACTATGGACACCTCCATCCTAGATACAGACAGTGGCTGGATGGACTCACAAGGTACCCTAAACTATCAAAGATAATAAATGACTTGTAAAATCATTGCTATTTTATACATTTGATACATTTTATTGTAACAAAAACCAGCTAGTGCCAATTGAATCTTGTACATCTGAATGTTTGTTGTGTCTGTCAAGGTCTGTAGGCGAGGAGAATTAGCAGTTCTTTTGTAATCCTTCTCCACTACAGATGATGACAAAAGTGTTATGACCGAGCAAATCGAGGCCCTTCCTCACGTCCAGAGTCCTACCAGTACTCCTGTGGTGGACAGACCCGCTAAACGGGCCCCTGGTAGAGGAAGGGGCCAACCTGGCAACACTGAGAGTAAAGTGTCTCGCAAAGTGTCCAGCCATCATCCAAGAGAGGAGATGAAGAAGAAAAAAGGTTCTAATTCTCTACTCAGCTTTGCCTTGCATCAAGATAATTACTTAACTTCCTTTTTTATTCATTTTAAACTTGTATGTTGTTTTATTCTGTAGGAGTCCCAACTTTTGTAACAGTTGATGTTGTGCTCAGGTTTAACAGGGGTGTTCATGTTGGTATAATCCTGTCTCTCCTCTCTGATAGTAGGAGTGAGGAGGGCTGACCAGAATAAGGTGTCAGCCCTCCAAAGTCGTTCTCCATCTCGAAAGAGTGTAGCCAAAGCGGCGGCCAGGCATCCTAGGCCCGCTCTGCTTCACGGCTCTGCTAGACGCAAGGCCACAGGTGAACATTCTTCACCAAGAATCAATGCCGTGGATAGAGAGAGTCACACCACATTTTTATAATGTCGAACTTCCCTGACATGAGAAATTATTGCTAAATTATTCCCAGCGCAACAGCTTTTGTGTTCCTTTTGAAAACACTGAACGCTTGATATTTGATTGAAGCGGAGGCAATGTCAGGGTGAGAGTGCTGTAGAAAAACAAATCTACAAAAACGGGGAACTAAAGTGGTTGATGACTGCTCTCTCTATTGATGGCTCTTTGGGCATTCAAGCAGGTGCAGTGTAGCTGGCAAACATCATGTGCTGCTGACTCATTTTTAATACCATGTTTGGTCTTGTTTTATCGGCTCAGTCCTTTTGTCTTTATATTTTTTGTTTCTCATTATATTCATGTCAAAACTGAAGAATTAACTCCTCCTCGTCTCCATAATCACATTTATTTCTGCTCATCAATGCTGTAGTTATTTGTTATTGCTTTTAATTCATGTTTTGACTCAATGCAGTATTGTTTTTCTTAATGTCACTGATAAGGCTGTGTGTTGGAGATTGTGTGTTTGTGTGCAGAAAATGTCTACAAATGTGAACAGACATTGTCCAAAATGTGAACTGTTATCTAAATGTGTCTGTAGATAACACTTTTTGCTCCAAATGTATGGGATGTGGATGTGTTTGAGCTGTGGGAATATTCACACCCGCAAATGTCTCCCCCTGCTGGTGTAAATGAGTAATTACATAATTACAGCATGACTGTGTTGTCTTTTTCTGTAGGTATGGAGAGCCATCAGCCCCTCAGTGTGGCCCACCAGTCCAGGGAAAGGACTACTGTGAGTCTGCACACATGCAACACAATGCATGCAATTTATTGTCAATTTGTATTTTGAAGATATCTCAGGTATCTGATTTTATTCCATAAAATCACCGCGGGGCCTTGCCAGTTTCCCTGATCGATCCCCTCTTTATTTTCTTTGCATGTGCATTTTCATCTGTTCTTTCTCGTTGTTTGCGCAATCATTTTATCTTGCATGCCTGCCTCTGTCTGTGTGCCAGGCTCAACAGAGAAAACCTGTGAGTACACAAGTGAAATCATATACTTGTTTACAAACTCACGCACAATTTACCTGCATTTATGATGTGCAGCACAACAAACAAAAGCCTACATCCCACCAAACAATCCCATTATTTCATCTCTCTTGAAAAATCTGTTTGTATCTTTTTCATAATCCCATCGTCACACAAAGATCTACAAGAAAATATACAAGTTAAAGTCAGTGTCCTGGTGAAAATCCAAATACCTGTATTAGGAAAGAATGTTTTCGTCTAAATGCAGGTATTGATAAAGACAAGCTTAGCCAATAACACTGGACATGTACCTTTGTCATTCTTTTAAAGACAAATGAAATGCATTGTGATTTGCAGAAATATGTGGAGAGAACAAATGCATTATGGGAAATGTATGCATTTGCATATGTCCAGCTCACTTAAGGTCATCATAGAAAGAACAGCACATTACATAAGGTGCAATATTTAAAAAAAAAAAAAAAATCAGAAGCTTTTAGTCAACACTGGTCCATTGTCCCAGTTTTCTGTTAAACAACTATGTAGGTCATTTTCCTGAGCATCAAATACATCAGATTTTTTACTGCCCAGTTTTGATAGGTCAGCACCCCGCTGGTTTGTCAATCAAGTATGAACTGGCTCTCTACCGGTTTTGTGTTTTGTGAATGTATTCGTGTCTATATGGTCCATATTGTTTGTTGGTAGGATTTGACCTGGTGGTAAATGAGTTTCCTGAGATTAATAAAGATAATCTATTTTAATCCCATTATGATGCATTTCATTGGTCACACGTCTTGAAAACAATGACATCATAAACGCTACATCTGGCAAACAAAGGAAGAAACACACAAACGCCACACCCGGGCTTATACATGTACGTTGTTTCTATAGTAACCAGATCCCCACAAGACAAATGTGAGGCAAAGCCTGTGTGTGTGTGTGTCACAATCTCTATGTAAAATCACAATATATATATATATATATATATATAT